>JAIUZE010066506.1:0-99731 GCA_022085475.1 Heliosperma pusillum | reverse complement strand
TTGAATGCGTGATTTCATGATCTTGTTCATGGTCATTGCATGATTGGACACCGTCATGGTCTTGGTTCGTGAATGGATGATAATATGTTGGATTTAATGTGATCATCGCATGACTTGACTTGGTTTTTATGTCGAGTCTCAATCTTATCAATCTTATACCGCTAACGGTGAGATGCAAGCCCTAGTGAGCGTATTCGATTGCCTAAGAGTGTCTTCCCCGAGTCTTTGAATAGCATGATGGTTACGGATTGGATTTCCACATGATCTTATCATTTTCTATAGAATTGCCTATCTAATCTTATCGCAACTCACATGTATATATATATGTATGCATGCTTTACTTTCGTATTACCTTATATGTACGTTTGATGTGATATGGCTGGGAGAACCCGGAGTTACTCCCCACTGACTGTGGCGTTCATGTTTTTCATGAATGAACAGGTTGCTTGCATGGATTGACTTTTTGGATATGATATTTTGGGGTTCGGGTATGAGCTAGCGGGCGTTGTCCCTGGAAGATTAACCTCTAGACGATTTTAGCTTATTTGCTAAACACTTGTTCTTTTCTAACATTTAAGAGACCCCGTCTCTTTGTTATTTTCCGCACTTAGTTGTAATATTTTGACACTTATTTAACTTGCATGTATAAAAGTTTTTAAAAACTACCTATTTCCGCAATATAATTCACATGCTGGTTTGTTTTATATTTCCGCATTCGCGAGGGTTGTCACATCCTTGCCCTTATCCTAGCTTGGGTGCCCTAATTACAATTAAAAAGGGTAAGAATCACAACTTGTATCTATATACCAAAGTTGAGATCATAACATAAAAGATAGGGATGAAAATTTACCAACGGAAACATTTTTTCCGGCTTTGATATCTCCTAGATACTTGGGGCAACTCCTTTTCCAATGGGCTATGCCATTACAATGATGACACTTGTCCTCGATGGAGGCACCTTTCTTAGGCTTAAGTGAACTATTCTCAATAACTTTTCCCTTGCCTTTGTAGGTGGAGAGCTTCTTCCCTTTGCTTGCACCCCTTTTGAACTTCCCCTTACTCTTGTTATTGATGTGAAGTACAGCCTTGGTGGTGCTAACATTTAGCCCCATGTCTCTCTCCGCTTGCACAAGCATTTTGTGCAACTCGTGAAGAGAGGTTTGCATATTTTTCATATTGTAGTTTACCCTAAACTGCACATATGCCTTGATTATCCCCAAGGAATGTAGTACACGGTCAATTACGAGTTGTTCGGGAATGTCAACCCCTTGCAATTTGAGAGTCTCGACATGCTCAATCAATTTGAGTACATGAGGGCTAACCTTTTGGCCTTCTTTAAGATTCATGTCGAAAAACGCGGAAGCCGTCTCATACTGAATGATTCTAGGAGCTTGTGAAAACATGGTCACAAGCTTGGCATATATCTCATAGGTCGTGCTCATCTTTATAGCACTCCTTTGGAGATCAGCCTCCATAGAGAAAATCAAAACATTTTTGATCGCGGCGGCTTCCTTTTGGTAAGCCTCATAGGCTCGCCTTGCGGCGACGGTTGACCTTTCATTAGGTGTTTCGGGAGAGGCTTCGGTAAGGTAACGAAGCTTGTCGTCACCTTCCGCGGCCAAGCGGAGTTGCGCATCCCAATCAGCAAAATTTGCGCCATTCTTTTCTAACTTGAATCGATCCATGAAGGATCGAAGCCATGAAGCGTTTGTGAGAGTTGGAGCGTTGGTGTTTGGAGTTGCCATTGCGAATAAATAATATTGACTACAAAAATTAGACATAAAGAAAATGTCAACATTTATCATTTTAAATACTCGTAAACATTTTAAACAAGTTTTAACATTTAAATAGTGACCTCTACCCAACTATTATAAATGATTCCGAGATCCAAATTCATATCAACTTGGGCACGGTAAGCCGATTCATCCCTTATTAACATAATTCGATGGATTAACTCTTTAATCGATTCTACATTAGAACTCTCGGTCGATAATATTACTTTAATATTTATCTTAAGCCCGGAACACATGCGGCTACGGTCGCGAATACTTCCGTTGAGCTCAATCCAAATTTCGAAATAATAACCTTTATTACCCCACTTACCCAACGTAACAAGTTTAGCACCCCGGTGAGCCGAGCCTACTTCCTTGCGAAATTGGGATTCATGGGTTTTACATTTGGTAAGGCTTGATCTCAATTATTTATTATGAGAGGTCATGTCAATTTATTATCTATCTCGTTTAAGTGAACTAAATCGATGAATTAACGATAATTTTAATTGACACGTTCGAATACTCGATGAAATATACATGTCATGTTATGGCGATTTGGCAATGCATGCAAACATATTAACTAAAATGCAAGCATAAAAGTAAAATTCCTAGTATGGCCTTTCCTAGAATAGAAAATCATATATATAATGTATTACAAATTCGGAAACCAACTCCTTTGGTCCCTTGAACTTCATAAGCACGCCTCCCAAGGTCACCGTCTCTCTCTCGGAACTCCTTTCCGAATGGCACCGTTTTTGGGAAACTCCGGTTTTACAATTAGTTACAAAATATATAATAAAACTACAATAATTTCCTATTATACATTTGTAAAAATAAAATAATAAAATAAAAGTGATACGAGATCACATTAGATTACAACCGAATCAATATTCCCTTACATTTCGGGCAATATCGATTAAAACTAAGGCCATATTAAGATAAAAATTACATAAACCAAAATATGACATTCATAAATTGAAAAAATGACATTCATAAATAAAAATGCAGCATTATAATATGTATAAAACATGATCATATTAAATGCCAAATCGCCCTATTTAACGGTTTATATCGAATATAACCCGGTTTTACGGAAATGCGTGATAATAACACTTTCAAATCACCAAACAATACTTAAATAATATTTAAGTCCAAGTTAATTATCCCAACTGATTTAGGCCTCAAAAATTAGTCATCACACAATTTTTGACAATAATTCAACTTATTGTTATTTAGTTGCTCATAATTAGACCTTTAAAAATCATATTTTAATCAAATAAATCCAAATTTGATTACAATAATTTAAAAATTTGAATTTTAAATTTTTGTACATTCTGGAACATTTCCATGACACTCATAATGTCAAAAATAATGGTTTTAAAAATTCGAATCGTTTTTGAGAAAAATCGGTTGCGCTTTTTCGGTTTTATCAAATAAAATACATAAAGCATGCGAAAATTAATCATATTAAATTTTAAACTTTAGATCTGAAATGTGGAACATTTATGAAACCAGGAACAATTTTATCTTACCATGAAATTTATTTTAGCTTTATTTTCTAAATAAGTCACTATTTATGCCATTTTTACATTAAAAATTCATAAATCATGATAGACAAAACATATAAGTCTAAAATTTTCCAGCCTAACAGGAAAATATGAATGTGACAACATACTAAAATTTCATGGTCAGATTCAAAGCAGAAGTATGTTTAACCATTTGACCTTTATTTATTTCATTTCCACTTCACACGAAATTTTACATACAGTAATTAAAATGCATGTGTGATATTGTGTAAAACTTTCAAGGTCATAAGATAAGTCTAAATATTTTTAGCATTTTAAACATCATTTTACTCATTAAAATGTAATAAAAACACTAAAAATCATATTTGAGCAATATAAATTTCCATAAATCATCAAAATGACCTAAAATCATATTAGGACCAGAATATATTGACATGAAAATAACTTTAAGAATTTATCTTTTAAAACACAAATTACTAGTTTTCTTTAAGTTACAATAACTCGAAAAAACAAAAAATCGATTATGCATGCAACAACCTTGTCTCTTGATACCGCTTGTAAGTTTCTAAAACTCAATATTAGACATTTCTAATATCATATTACAATTAGTTTACTCTTAAACTAAGTAGATCTTATGCATGCATAACATTTAAAACAAAGATAAGAAGAAATCATTTCCTTACATTGATTTAGAAAGATTTTGAGCACAAAATAGGACTCCTTCCCACTTTGTTCTTGAGCTTATAATATAAAGGATGAATTTCCAAGTCCTTAGTATAAGAACTCTCCTTTTGTTGCACCAAGACAATACCCAAAACTCTACAATATTATTACTCCAAGTAATATAATAGTAGCCCTTAAATATATATTTTCAAATAACTCTTATTACTACCCTAGTACTTTTATTAGAAAATTATGAACTCAAGTTAATAACAAAACTTCTTAAGTTTTCTTAGAGAGAGATGTAGGTTTTTAAGAGAGATAAGTATATCAAAACTTATGAGATGATGTTCAACAAAATAAGGAGAAAAATCTCCTTATTATGCATGGCATGACCGGCCACCCTACATGGGGAAGGGTGGGTGCTTTTGTTTTTGTTCTTAACAAAGCAATAGACTTAAGGCTAGGCTTAGGTAGGTAGTCATTTTGTTTAATTCTTAATTAGAACAATTATAATTACCTAAATCCTACCCTATACTCACCCCCAACCGGTTTTATATCATAAAATGGGTGTCCATTTTATTTTTGTAATTTGTCATTTATCACATATGTGACATGTGACATGTAACATGTAATTAAGCTTATAAATGTACATTTAACTAATTTAAATGCAATTTCATAACAAATAAATTAGACTTAAAATTTTAAGTCACATTTTATAATTACATGTAAATAAAATGGGTCATCTCATATATGGTTAATATAATCTACAACAGTTTGTAATTATAATAAACCAATTTAGCTTATATCCAATGTTTCATAAACATAATGCATTCTTTAGTAATATAACAATTAAATTACTAAAATGAATCTTATTTAATCATATTACAATAAGATATAATTCTCACTTACAATTTAATCATATTAATTAATCTGTATCGCTATACAATTAATTAATGTATATGATTTGGGGATTGTCCTTTAGGTGTGACCTCAAGGGATCAACTGATTACCACCGTCATACGACAGTAACGTCAAACTCAATTGAGCCAATCGTTACCGATTTTTGTTGACCAGTTGACTATAATATTCATCATCCCTTTTTATTCTTATTATTGAGATTTAATTATGTGATCGCACTATTGTTGAGGACACTTACTCGAACACCTATAAATAGTAGAATTGCCCTATATCGAACAATTAACATATAAGGTGAGGTGATCAACCCAAAATCTTTTGAGTTTCTTAAACATTGTCTGAGAGAGCTTAATTCTTAGGTACTTTGGATCATTTTTCGAGTCATAATATAAATCAAATATAACTTGAGTCTCGACAAGGTTGGTAACATATGTTTATAATAGAAGTTGAATCAATATATCAATATTATTTTTTTAAAAATTACGGAGTATATTTTATTATAGGAAAAATACGAAAATGATATTAACGTAGACCCGTGCATCGCACATGCATGAAATCTAGTTAGTTATATTTTAGGAAACAATTGACTTTTTCTTTATCTTTATAATTTTAAATGATAGGAATGTATTAATTTCTTTATTTTTTTGTATTTCTGTATCTTATACTTCATTATTTATGTGGTTTAATTATTTCTTTTTTATTGAATTTTATTTTTCCATCTTATATTTCAATTATTAAGTTTTTTTGGGATTTCATTTTATATCTTATACTCTATTTATTTTTCATCTTATATTTTTTTTATCCTGGAAATCCCGTTACTTTGATTAAACTTAATTTTAAACAAGTAAAGTAATTCCATTAACACTAAACTAAATCAATTTAATTAGACAAATTGTTTTTGTTAAGCTTTACAAAGCTTAAATTTTTAACAATTACTATTACTTTTAAGTTTTCTTTTATTAAGCTCAACAAAACTTTTTCATAACTAACTTCCTAAATATCTCAAAAAAATTAACACACTAAATTTTCTAAATATTGTAAAAGAGCTTTCCTATATTTAAGCTAACAAAATGTTTTAGACCAAGAAGTTTACCAAAATAAAAATATTTGCAATATTTATAACGTTGACAAAATTAAAAATGAATTTACTACCTAATACGATTAGCATAAGGTGAGGTGATCAACCCAAAATCTTTTGAGTTTCTTAAACATTGTCTTAGAGAGCTTAATTCTTAGGTACTTTGGTTCATTTTTCGAGTCATAATATAGATCAAATATAACTTGAGTCCCGACAAGGTTGGTAACATATGTTTAAAATAGAAGTTGAATCAATATATCAATATTATTTTTTAAACAATTACGGAGTATATTTTATTATAGTCTTAAAATTTCAAAAATTTATTTTTATAAGTTAACTGTTATAGGAAAATTACGAAAATGACATTAACGTAGACCCGTGCATCGCACGGGCATGAAATCTAGTTTTTATAATAATTGACTCTGATACCTTATAAAGCAATCATCGCAACCAAAAGCTTAAGCTGATGCTTGGAGTTCCAAGATTGTTTTATACTCTAACACCCCTCTAAGTTTATGAAGCAAACTCTCTCTCCTCAGTACGGGTGCGGCTCAGGCCCGAAAACGAATTTAACACCACAAGTACTTTTATAGATCGTCGTTAAGTGCTCATATAGAATATCAAAACTTCAAAGAACACACTTCTTCTATAAATGTATTTTCTCATAAAAAAAGAATTTAACTTATGAATGTTGCATGAAATTTAAAGTTTAATTTAGTTAACCTCTGCATTATAAACAAAATTTGATGCAAATTTACACGTGCACCGTTTTAACGATGGTGGACATGCCGACAAGATTTTGGAAGGACAATTTAAGGAAAGTTAAGCTTGTGTAAAGCGTTTCTACACTAATATGATTTTAAAATGGATCCGAAGACACCGCCATTACTCTATTAGTAGATAAAAGTGCGTGGTTACTAACAAACCCTAGTTTACGATAAATTTGTGTAAAACCGTCTTATGTAAGTATTTGTGTTCAAGTGAGAGTGAATTAGTGAAGGTTAATTATCATAGAATACTATACGCAACAACATATATAAACGAATTTCAACGCAACATAAAATAGGTTAAAGAGATGAAAGCTTTGCTTCTAACTCTTAAGTTATGCACGAGAGTGTAATTTATAGACTAGATTCAATTCTTTTCTCATGGTTTAAGAAAGTTGATTCAAGTTTGAGTTTAATTCATTCTAAGTTATGCAATTTCGAAGTTGAGTCGAACTTTGAGTATAATTCATTCTAAGCTATGCAACTCCAACATATAAAAAACGCAACAAATAAAGGCAATTTTCTGCATGATTTGTTGAGATGTTTATTTGAACTAAACTCTAATTTATTCCTTCATTAAAAAGCGTTGATCATAAAACAATATATTGAAGCCAATTATTATCATCATGTCCTGTGTTTTGAAGTGCATTGTTCAATGGTTGATACAATAGATCAATCTCAAATTCTCTGCTTATTAATCTAGATACTGAACTTACTAAAGTGCCTAATTATCTTTCGTGTCGTTTTTATACATGATATCTATGAATGTGCACTTGCTTTAATTTGTTGTACGTTATTGCATGTAATTAATAAGTTATTTTTACTGTTTACGTTAACGATCATCTTTACATGAAGGACCAAGATCATAGGATTTTGTACAAGTATTTTTTTTTTTGTAATTTCAAGTACTTTTGCCGGAGGGTTTACGATAAAAAGAATTGGTAACTTCATAAGTAAGTGATAGAGAATTTAGCTATAAAATTTGGTGAATTAAAATTAAATTCGAAACTGAAACATAACATATAATTTACATACTTCATAGATAGATACAACGTTTTACAATTAAGTAAGAAACATAGTACATAAACGTAACTATTTGATAAGTGGTATTTTTTCATCATTTTACCCCTACTTGAAACCTTATTTAGACTCGATTTTGTGTGTTTAATCGACTTAATTGCTCATTTTAATAAATATTTAGAATTTATTAGATTTATTATAATTATTACGAATGATTGTTATTTTGGTAGAAATAGGTACCGTTCTTGTTACTTAATTTTGTAGGAATCGAGTTTATGACTAAAAGAAGACTAAGTGAAAGGAGGCGGAGCAAGGCGGGACTAATAAACACCGAGAAGATGAGTTAAATATGAGGAGGAGCCAAGTCAAACATTGACCTTTACAAATAAAGTAACATTACCCCCTTAATCTCCTTCTCCACCCTTCAATCAGACAAACCAAATCTCATTAAATCAATCGACCCAACCTTCATCCTCGTATACCTCCTGCATCTACCACCGTCAACACCAGCATCACGCTCCTCCTCCTCCCAAATCCGCGACAACCAACCTCCTACTTAATTCTATTGTACGTTATTGCATGTAATTAATAAGTTGTTTTTATTGTGTACGTTAACGATCATATTTACATGAAGGACCAAGATCATAGGATTTTGCACAAGTAGTTTTTTTAAGTAATTTCAAGTACTTTTGCCATTTTTGGCAAAATAGGTTAAAGAGATAAAAGCTTTGCTTCTAACTTTTAAGTTCTGCACGAGAGTTTAATATATAGACTACATGCAATTCTTTTCTCGTGGTTTAATGAAGTTGGTTCAAGTTTTGAGTTTAAATGATATAGGAGGGACATGGGTATATGCTCAAAATCAAAGTACGTCACTCTTGAAATTTAATTTCAGATTCGTTCTCTTTACTTTAAAACTAAATATCTCGGGATATATTGCTATTTTTGACGTGATTCCACTTAGAGATGAAAGTACATGATGTTCGCTTTCCAACAAGTGGTCAAACATGTTATTTGGTTAAGTAGCGACGGAGATATGGTCATTTTAAGTTGAGTTGTCCAACTCTTACGCGAGTGATATAAACGACGGACTAGGACACGGATTCCAAGGCTCATGGTTAACACGGCTTGGTCAACCAACACGGCTTCCAAGGCTGGTGTTTTGTGATGTTTTTATTTTCTTAGTTTCTAGTTTAATAATTTGAATAAAGTAGTGTGATAATCTTATTTACTAATAAGGTAGTGTTCACACTATTTCCTAATTTCTATCTAGCTAATTTCTGGTAAGTACTAGTAGTATAAATACCAAGCTATTTAATCAGAATTATTCACACAATTTGAGAGTTTAATACAAGAAGTTCTTGTTTAATTCTTATTGCTTGCGAGCTTTAACTTTGTTAATTCGTTCTTGTGAGAGTGAATTAGTCCATATTCTTCCTTGCGAGGTTGAGTATTATTCGTGCCAAATTTGAGTTCCTTGCGAGGGAGGAAAGTTTGAGCACGTCATATCCGAGTTATTAGAGTTGTCTTGCGAGATCACTTGTCTAATTCAAATTTTAGTTGTTAATCTTGCGAGATTCCACAACTAATCCATATCTTTTTATATCGCTTTTATTTCCGCTGCATTATTATCTCTGAAAAGTAAAATAGTATCCTTAAATTAAGACGGTCCTTGAATTTGTGATTTATCTACATCTGGTTTATAATCATGGCTTGGGGTTTAAAGACCCTTGATCGTGAAATAAAACGGTTAGAAAGGGAATTTGAGGAAGCAAAGTTTTGGAAGAATATCCGCAAGAATTCATTCTAAGTTATGCAATTTCGAAGTTGAGTCGAGCTTTGAGTATAATTCATTCTAAGCTATGCAACTCCAACATATAAAAAAGGCAACAAACAAAGACAATTTTCTGCATGATTTGTTAAGGTGTTTATTTGAAGCAAACTCTATTTTTTTTTCTTCAGTAGTTGTTGCACCGCACCCTATCAAGCGTGGTGCCCCGATTTGGTGGAATGCTAAGCGGAAGTATGTTGATAGTGTATCAATAGAAAGGTGTGTAACATTCCATACACCAAGGTGCCTTACAAGACCCCCTTAGCACATGGAAGTGCTACCATCTCGGTTGCCCGAGGCAGTACATATCAATTCAAGCGATAAAGGAAAAACTATTTATTTAATCAATTTTTAAATATCAATACATGTTCTCAAAACAGACGGCATACCGTCTGACCAATAATCAAAACTCAACAAATAATAAAGTAATAGAAACTAAACAATGTATATGACTCCAATGCTAAGCGGAAGCTAAGGCACATATGGTGATCCCATCCTCGATCTCGCGTAGCTCTATCGATTACATACGATCACCTGCTTACCTTCCCCCAATGGATCACAACAGTTTTGTAAAACAGTAAAGGGGTCAGTATTCGCATATACCGACCAACGTAAAAGATAAGTACAAGGGAAAGAGAAACCAGAGAACCACCACAGCGGACACCTCAGTAGACTCAGGTTACCATCCCTGCTTTACAAAACCACCAATTGACCCTGGAACGCAGCCACGGGCGTCGAAAGCCCCTCTCACCACAACGAGAGAATACAGAACATTAATGTGCACATCCCCCACGTAGCGGGATAACTACGGGGGCAAACTCGGAGTGTGATCCGTCTCCCCACGGAATCACCAAACCAGTAACCATAGTATCATCTCCAAACACCACCCCGAGCTCCATCAACATCATCATCAATCACATATCAACAATCATATAATCTCATAATAAATCATTTTATCACAATGATGAATATACACAGTTACTGAGTAGAAAACCCTACCTTTTCGCAAATCCGCAGCAAATCACAATCATTCTATCAACAATCTTCATATATGATTTCCTTCCCCTAAACATGCAATTAACATAATCAATACTAACCCTTGTTCCCCTTTACCCCAAATCAATTAGGGTTATAACAATTACAACACGAACGAATCAGAAAGAAGAATACTTACCAAAGCAATCAACCAAGATAGCGAAAGTTCGGATCCAGCACGAGATGATTAAAGGAATTTTTGAGGAATTAGAGAGAGTTTGAGAAAATAGGGTTTGTAATAATGAAAGAGTAAACTGAATTATGACCCTATTTTCTCATTATTAACCCTTAATCAACTGTCCGACTAATCCTCCAAATTCGTAGTACTTGATCGAGTACAATGTACTCGGTCGAGTGAATCCCTCCCTCGGCCAAGCACACGAGATCAGACCACTGTTCTAGGCATCAACCAAATCCACTCGGTCGAGTAGAGACTACTCGACCGAGTACAATATGTACTCGGTCGAGTAAGCCCTACTCGGCTGAGCCCCAATACACAGAAATACGAAGTATTATAGTCTTCCCTCATTAAGAACGAACTTCCTCCTCGAAGTTCACAACTCATACTCCTACCACACAGACACCTTTACCAACAACCAACACAAGACTCAACACAACACATAACACATAACACATAACATATGACATAACATCACATATGTTAATCCCCTCCAAGACACAACACAACAGTATCATCTATGAAACATGCATGTTACCCATCAATAACCACCAAAATAAACACGATATAAACTAGCCAAAATGCACTATCTCTAACTACACACAACACAAGACATAATTCGTACACAACAATGCCAACTCTATGACCTCTAACCAAACTCCCAATGTCCCAAACACAAGGGCTATACCAAACACATATCACCTCGAAACAACCCAACACCAAGTCTCCATTAGACACACCAATACCAATAATAAAGCAAAAGTTTTGCTTTACTAAACTAATACATACTATTACATTCTTCCCTCCTTAAAAATGAACTTCGTACCCGAAGTTCACACCCTTATTACCAACAAAAGAAATCCAGAATTCAAGACAACACTAGCATCATCATATAATAAAGGTACCCTCAAAGACCGTCACAATCCGGTACACAACCTAATCCAAAACTCCAACAATACCTACCTTGGCCCTTACCACATAAAAATTCCTCCACAAGACATTATAACTAATACTTACCAACACTTTTCCTTTAATGATACCACAACACCCACAACATACATCTTCTTTTGCTTCATAACCTTTTATTACATTAACACTATTACTATCTTCCATGCTTCCCACCCTAAAAAATAATTCTATTCCTTCAGATAACCCAAAATCGATCATCGTCTGAAGAGTTTATTGATCCCAAATACTCAAGAGGGGGGGGGGGGGTGAATTGAGTATAAATAAAGTATGCCTAGTTTTTCGATTGTCCGTATGAGCATGTAAAGAAATAGTAATTTGAGTTTATTAACTAAATTCGACAAACTAATAACTTGTAGTGAGTGAGTAAATAACGAAATAGATAGAACAAATAACGAGACAAGAGACATAAGATATTTTTGAATAGGATCAGTTTCACACGTTGAAACCTACGTCCACTATTTCTCGATTAATAATTTTAGTACCTTGCTACGGATTACAAAATTATCAACCCACTCGTACAACTTAACTATAGTTCTAACTCAAGGTTTGAGTATCATTAAATACTCGACTCTTACGTTAATAAGAAAGTGTTTTTGTTTGTTCTTGATGTTCACACAATTGAACTTATAAGAAATAAATCTAGCACTATAATCCAATAACGTTTCTTCAAAAGTAAAGTTCGAGAAAGGTACGTCTTTTCAAAAACAAATTTTTCAAATTAAAGATTTTACTTAAAATATTTATCTTAATGCAAAGTATATAATATAACGTGAAGAGCTTGATTTTAATGCATGGGATGCATAGGTATTTATAGTAGAAGAGCCAACTAGGTTATTTAGAATAAACCCTAGTAGCTGTGACCTATCTTAAGGAATAAGAAAGGTTTTAGGTTAAATTTACAAACCCTAATTACCATATATATGCTTCCCTTGTGTAACAAGAAAGATATTAGGTTAGTATTCTATTTAAACCCTAATAAAACATATAGACTTATCTTGAACATCACGGCTCATAAGACTTAATCACAAGAGTAAACTATAGTTTATCACGATTCTTAATAAAATATTTTTTAGGGTTTAAGTTTGAACATATATGAAGCTCTAGAAAGCATGATAACTCATAAGTTGTTTTACTAATCAATAGAGAACTCTCAATGATATTCAAACTATGTAAATTTAAACTACAATCTATTATAAATACTTATCTTTTAAAATATTATTAAAATCTTTATTCAAAACAGCTTTAAAAGATTAAAACAGCCGCACCAATTTTCGCAGCTCCAAGGTTATAGTAGAACCACTTATAACCTTGAGCTTGACAAGTAAGGCTATAGTTAAAACAACTATAACACTACTTCCCAAAATTACTCGTGAAAGATACCATTATTGGACGACGATCTATACTATAAATCTTCATGGAGATATTCAGTTTGTGGATCATCACTTCATTCGAAACTTGAGCTCTTCAATTTGAGCTCCGCATGCAAGCTCCGCAAGCTTCTATAGAATCTTTATCTTCGATCTTGAGTTTTATAGGTTATGGGTCAAACACGTATAACCTTGCAGTACCTTTGCTTAACAAATCATCAAGGTTATAGCTCATCAAGCTATAACTTCAAATGCCAACCATGCTTAAGCTAACAAAGACTAAACAACCAATTACAAGCACAAGTATAAACATTTATAGATTCAAACAAGTCATTATCAAAAGCAATCATATAACTATACGGTTCAACAAATTCCCCCTTTTGATGATGACAAGCCTCCTATTGATTTGCGACTAAGATAAGTTCCCCCTCAACATAATACTATAAGAAGTCATGGTGTGTAGAATCAAGATAAAGATGTTCAAAGCCAAAGCATAAGCATCTAAGGACTTTAAGAGACTAAAGGTCTTGACAACGAGCAATCTTAGGCAAAGACTTAAATCAAGGTTATGTCTTCCCCATTCTTAGCATCATCGAAAAGATGAGAACAAACATAAATGACTAGAATAATATCAACCAAGGAAAGAATTAAATAGTCACACAAGCATATTATAGCAAAAGAAATTGTTCAAACATCAAGTGCCAAAATACCAAATTGTTTAATACAACCCAACAAAATGAAGTGCCAAAATGGGCCGAATAAGATAGTTTATAAAGAGGTCAAGGAGAGGGGTAATCAAGGGGCATGGCCGTTGTTAACCACATTGGGATTAACATATCCGGGGCGGGTACGAAACTCGAGGGAATCTAATTGATCAAAACATGATCGCACATGATTAGCTTTGGCGGTGAGACAGATGTCAAAATTGAGCAGCTTGCGAGTAAGACCCTCTGTAACTTCATAAACAACCTGCATGTCCTCCCGCATCATCTTCCCATTCATAACCAACGAGCCCCCTTGACTTGCCAGATTAGCCAACCTGCCATGATGACGAAACACATCCTGACGAATATCCAACAAGTTGTGTTCCATTGATTGCAAGCGACCGTCAATACTCCTCATCCATGAGACAACATCAACATTAACCCCACCAGTCCCTGCACTACTACCAGCAACATCCCCCTGCTGAACTGCACCCAAACCCGAGACCACACCTGCCAACACCGAGGCCCGAGTCTCAAATTTTTCTAATATGTTGGACATAAAAGAGTCATGCTTTGTGTCCACACTTTGCAGCACATGGGACTTGTCCACGGGTTTTTTTCCAGGTTCACCCTTAACCACAAACACCAACTTCAGTCCCATAGCACCAATACCCCATTAATTTCAGAAATTTGTCACACATACCAACCCGTGACAACAACCAATAACTCCTAGAATCAACAACCTTTTTAATCTCCAAAAGACGAGATATCCACATACCATATGGAAGCTCAATGGTAGTGGATGACTTATCCTTGGTGACCGTCATACTTATTTGAAGGATGCAATGAAACACAGTTAATGGAAGATGGATTTTCTTGGCCTCAAGCCACTTCCAAACAACTATCATCTCGTAACTAAAGACCTTATCCCGACCACCTTTTCTTTGTAAAATAGTGTTCCAAAGAAAATTAAAAAAAGAATTTCATTTCGGAGAGAAATATTTTGTGAGCACATGACCAACCGACGATGCACCATCATCAAAATACCTTTTCACCACCATCTTCTCCTCCTTAGTCACATTGTTCCACCCTTGACTCGGGTTAATTTCGATTCCATCATCAGGAACCCCAAACGCCAAGCAAAAGTCCAGAATAGAGACAACGACATCCTTACCATTAACCACGGCATGCAAAGACCCATTTTATAAAGAAATAGAGGCGTAAAACTGAATTACCTCAATTGGGTAGATGGGACCCGAAAACTGACATATTTAGGACCATCACCGAAAATCCAAGAAATGATCAAAGAACCGAAAAGCTTCTGCCTTATCATCCCACCTCTTGGGATAAAACCAGCCGTCGTGAATCGAGTAGTTTTTGACTCTGTTGACAAGAGTCCGTTCACTGTTAGTGAGATGAACCTTGTCAAGCCCGGCCTCCATTACATGAGGCATGACTTCTCGAAACAGGGGCCTGCTTATGTTTTCGCTGCCTCAAACTACCCGTACAGGAATATCGTCCTCATCCTCCTGATTGCATGCCTTTCATTTACCCTTGTCCACCTTGCGGCGTTTCCCAATATTGGCGTCCCCTCGAGAACCGGATGGAGTTTCGGTATGAGTGTCGGGGGGAGAAACAGAGGAAGGTTTGGGGTGGGTAGGTTTGGATGAGCGAGTCGCCCGGAGACGAGTCGAAGGGGTAGAGGGTTCGGAGTTCATGGTTGAGAAAGGGAGGTAAAGAGTTTTGTCGGAAAGCAAAGAAGGAGAGAGAAAGAGAGTGTGACGAGACAGGGAAGAAGGTTATTGAAAGAGGTGATGTATGATGATGATGGGAAGATGTAATATTTATAGGTAATTATGAGAAGTGAAAGGGTAGGTTGAATATGGTAGAATAGACCGGCTTGGAAAGATTCTCTTTCCTTCTTTTTTTTTTGTAAGTAAGGAGATAAGATAAAATCTAGAGTTGGTAAAAAAGGATATGGCTAGATTTTTTATAAAAGGGTAGATTTTGTGGAGTTTTGGTAAAGGTAGGAAATCATTGGTTTATATTTAACAAAAGATAAAATGGCATTTAGACGGAATATTCTAAATGTTATAATATAAAGGTGTAACATTCATAACCTTGCAGCGGAAAATACGAACACAGTCATATAATTTCATCAAAGTCTAGTCAATCATAGAGTGAAGAAAATATTATGACAAGTTTAATTGCCACTAATTAAACCAATTCCAACCGTAAAGTCTCAAAACGTTCTCTAGCCAACACCTTAGTTAGAATATCTGCCCATTGTTTTTCCGTACTACAAAATTCAAGTCATATATTGCCCTTTTCTACATGGTCTCTAAGAAAGCGGTGTCGAATTTCTATGTGTTTTGTACGCGAGTGTTGTGCGATATTTTTTGAAATAATTATTGCACTCGTATTATCACATAAAATAGGAACTCATCAAACATTCACACCATAATCAAATAATTGTTATTTAAGCCAAAGTAATTGAGAACATACCAAGGCTGCATCACTATATTCAACTTCTGAAGCTGACTAATTAATCAACTTTAATATAAAACTGGCAAGATTTAAAGGTTAAATGCAATTGTATAATACCTTGTAAAAAGTTAGGAACATATATGAAGTGGATTAAGTTAATTTTTAGAGAACAATTTGATAAATGGCGATTTAGAGTTAAGGGGTTTTAATTTGGGGATTTTTTGGGATTTCAAATAATGGGGGGGGGGGAGATTTCTCGTGTTTTGTCTTAGATTTCAAGGTCAGTCGCTGAATGGGATAACGATTGCCATTGAAATTCTGGGTTGTATTTCTGCTTTGGGACTATTTGTTTTTCTTTGTCCACTATTAAAAAAACGTGAAAAAAAATTGCTAACGTGAACCCATTCCGTGCAAATAAGTTAAAATGAGCCTTATTTTTGTAATTAAGGCCCTGTTCTTTCTGACTTTTTAGAGCTGAATTGAACTGAACTTTAATATAGCTGAACTGAACTGAGCTGAATTAAAGTGAGCTGAACTGAACTGAATGGAGCTGAACTGAACTGAACTGAACTGAACTTAATGGAGCTGAACTGAACTGAACTGAACTGAATAAAGCTTAACTGAAATAAGCTTATTGGAGCTGAACTGAGCTGGAATAATAATAATAATAATAATAATAATAATAATAATAATAATAATAATAATAATAATAATAATAATAATAATAATAATAATAATAATAATAATAATAATAATAATAATAATAATAATAATAATAATATTTGTCTGCTTAAGACCTTCGCTTCTCGGAGTAATTTTGAGTGTAGGACGGCTGTTAGGCGACAGCGTCAGGAGGAGAGTATTACCAGGGCTATTCTTGCTTGGGGGTGCCTGGAGGGGGGTTGCAGCTTTTACAGGAGTGTTTGGCTGAGGTTCCTCCTTCGTTTTGTGTGGAGGAGGATCTGGATTTGAGTGAGCAAAACCTCCGCCAGTGTCGGCGGAAGATTTGTGATGGTCATTATACTGCTGCTGTTAGAGTGCTTTCTTCCTCCGGCGTCGCCCCATACACTGATGCCACTCTTGGTGCTTTGCGTGAGAAGCATCCTGTCGCCCCATCTCCTTCATTGCCTCCTTTGCCTGTGTATCATCATTCTCTTGTTGCCTCTTCGGTAGTGGTTTTGGATATGATTCGTGGTTTCCCGCGTGGCACTTCTTGCGGGAGGGATGGACTCCGTGCCCAACACCTTCTGGACTGTTTGAGTGGTGCTGCTGTGGCTGTCTCGGATGATTTGATCGCTTCTATTACTAGGGTGGTTAATCTTTTTCTGGAGGGCCGGTGCCCTGTAACCCTTGGTGAGTACATTGCTAGTGCTCCGCTCACGCCGCTTGTTAAACCATGTGGGGGTGTTCGCCCTATCGCTGTTGGCACTGTCTGGAGACGTCTTGTCTCTAAGGCTGGTGCTTGTCTGGTTGGTCCTTCGTTGTCTGCTTATTTTGCTGGCCTTCAGTTTGGGGTTGGGGTGTCCGGTGGAAGAGAGGCTATCTTGCATGCCTTGAACCGGCTCATTGAGGCCCGTGGTGGTGATGTGGAATTGTCTATGTTGCTAGTTGATTTCCAAAATGCTTTCAACCTTGTTGATCGTGTGACTATGCTACAGGAAGTCCGCCGTCATTGTCCGGTTCTTTCCCGTTGGGTGGAGTTTTGTTACTCTAGCCATGCCCGTCTTTATTATGGGGAGCATTGTTTGTGGTCTTGTCAGGGTGTCCAGCAGGGTGATCCTTTAGGGCCTTTGCTTTTCGCTTTGGTTTTGCATCCCCTAGTGTGCAACATCCGGGATTCCTTTGATCTTACTTTGCAAGCATGGTATTTGCATGATGGCACCATTGTTGGGGACACTTTAGAGGTGAGGAGAGTTTTGGATTTGATTATGGCAGATGGGCCTCGTTTCGGTCTCCATCTTAATGTGGCTAAGACTGAGGTCTTTTGGCCTATTGAGGATCCTCGGAGTCGGTTACCCGGTGTTTTCCCCCCTTCTATTGCTCGACCCTTGCGTGTTGTCTCTGTTTTGGGTGGACCTGTCAGTACTTGTCCCATTTTTGGCAGTGAGCTTGTGGCGAGGAGAGTGACTAAGACTGTTGAGCTTATGGACTTAGTCGCGAGGATTGAGGATCCGCAATGTGAGTTGCTTCTGCTTTGGGCCTGTACTGGTATTTCTAAACTCTATTTTTCCCTCCGTACTTGCTCCCCGGGGGTCTTTGGGTCTGTCCATCTTCGCTTTGATGCAGTGCTTCGTTCTAGCTTGGAACGTATTGTCACCGCGTCTGGGCCTGGTTTTGGGGATTGGCAGTGGCGCCTTGCCACTTTCCCTTTTCATTTGGGTGGACTCGGTGTTTATGCTGCGGGGGATGTTTTACACTATGCTTTTCTGGCTTCCCGTTTGCAGTCTGCAGTTTTGCCGGCTACGCTCCTGCGGCCTTCTGGTATTGTATCTGCTGGTCCTACTTTTGACGAGGCTTTGCGGGTGTTTTCGGAGACTACAAGTTCTGATTTTTTACGTGATCCGAGTGAAATCGCTGCCCCTAAACTTATGAAGAAATTGGCAGATATATATTTCGCGACGGTTGCTGCTTCTTCAGAATCTGTTTTCTCTTTGACACCGCGTCAGCTTGCGTTGTGGAAGTCTCAGCAGGGTGCCCACTCCTCTGATTGGTTGCGTGCGGTTCCTATCTCTGGGTTGGGTCAGACTATGAACAGGAGGACTTACCGTTGTGTGCTGGGGTATCGCCTCGGTGTTCCGTTATTCGCGGTATCTAGGCCTTGTCCTGCTTGCTCTCGGGTTTTTACTGATGATGTGTATGGGGACCACGCTGTTTCTTGTGCTGGTACTGTGGGGGTTAAGCATCGACATAACCTCGTTCGTGACACCTTATTTGACATCTGTTATAGGTCTGGTATTTCTGCGGGTAAGGAGGTTGATATAGGTTTGGTTGACGAGCACGACAGATCTCTTCGTCCTGCGGATTTGCTTCTTTATTCCTGGGACAGAGGGCGTGATGTGTGTATTGATTTGACAGGGTCTTCCCCCTTGACTCAAACTGGGATGTCCGATTTTGTGCCGGGAAGGGTTGTCGCCGATGCTGCTCAGCGCAAATGTGCTAAGTATGGGGATTTATGCGCGGCTGCTGGATATGGTTTCCTACCCTTCTCTTTCTCTTCGCTTGGGGAGCTGGGCTCGGATGCTGTTGACTTGCTCAAGCGGATCCAGAAATTCTCGGTATCTCAGGATGCTGGGGCTCGGGTGGCCGCTTATATTTTTGCTAGGCTTAGTTTTGCTATAGCTAAGGGAGTGGGGCCCAGATTG
This sequence comes from Heliosperma pusillum, assembly GCA_022085475.1. NCBI lineage: Eukaryota > Viridiplantae > Streptophyta > Magnoliopsida > Caryophyllales > Caryophyllaceae > Heliosperma > Heliosperma pusillum. The sequence goes on along the minus strand of JAIUZE010066506.1, from coordinate 80,057 downwards.
TCTCTCGGCTCCCCACCAACTTCATGTAAACTTTTCATTTTATTTTAAAGAAAGCTGCGCGCATCTTATAATAATAAAAAAAAAAAAAATAATAACAATAATAATAACTGAACTAAGCTGAACTGCTCTCGGGTTTTTGCTGATGATGTGTATGGCGACCACGCTGTTTCTTGTACTGGTACTGTGGGGGTTAAGCATTGGCATAACCTCGTTCGTGACATCTTATTTGACATCTGCTATAGGTCTGGTATTTCTGCGGGTAAGGAGGTTGATATCGGTTTGGTTGATGGCCATGACAGATCTCTTCGTCCTGCGGATTTGCTTCTATATTCCTGGGACAGAGGGCGTGATGTTTGTGTTGATTTGACAAAGTCTTCCCCCTTGACTCAGACTGGGATGTCCGATTTTGTGCCGGGACGGGTTGTTGCTGATGCTGCTCAGCGCAAATGTGCTAAGTATGGGGATTTTTGAGCGACTGCTGGCTATGGTTTCCTACCCTTCTCTTTCTCTTCGCTTGGAGAGCTGGGCTCGGATGCTGTTGACTTGCTCAAGCGGATCCAGAAATTCTCGGTATTTCAGGATGCTGGGGCTCGGGTAGCCGCTTATATTTTTGCTAGACTTAGTTTTGCTATAGCTAAGGGGCTGGGGGCCCAGATAGTCTATCGGCTCCCCACCAACTTCATGTAAACTTTTCATTTTATTTTAATGAAAGTTGCGCGCATAATAATAATAATAATAATATAAAAAAATAATAATAATAACAACAACAATAATAATTATGATTATTAGTTGTTATCATAATCATAATGGTAATGATAATGATAAATATTATTAGTTGTTATCATTACGCTTAGTAATAATATTAGTAATAGTAATAGTAGTATTATTAATATTAATATGATTGATTTTGATAGTCATAACATTCATTATAATAACAATAATAATTAGTGATAATAATAATAGTAGTAATAACAATAATACTACTAGTAGTAGTAGTAAATTTCTTTTAAATTGTGCTTTGAGCTTGATAAAATAATAATAATAATAGTAATTATAATTATTATAATAATTAATAATAGTAATATTAATAATATTGATAATAGTTGCTATTAATAGAATATTCCCTTCCAGTACATAATAATTTTCGTATTTTGTATTGCATAGTTTTTGAGACGACACTTTGACTCGATTTTCTCTTCATTTATATTCAATTTTTTTTTTCATTTAAAAAATATGTTTCCAATTTTTTTTATGATGAATGTAAATGTTTTTTGTTATAACGTCTAAGTTTTTATATTTTAAAACTTATATATGATCAAAGTTATAACGAGGGATAATTATGAGATGGAGGGAGTATTATTTAATTAATTATTATTAATAATAATAATAATAATAATAATAATAATAATAATAAGGGTTATTTAATAAGAATAATCCATCTTATATCCTTCGTTCTCATTTTAATTCATCCTACATTTTAACCCATATTAATCTAAACTATACACTCATTTCTCTCATAATAGACTACACTTATTGTTAACTTGTTGTAACAGGTAAATTTTATTTTTGTATAGGTTACCTTCCATATTTAATTAAAGCCTTCATCTTCCTTCACCCTCTTCAGTCTTCACTGTTTATCTATTTCTTTCTTCTGCTTGCCTCAAATTCAATAATTTCAATTTTTTTTCTTTCAATTAACAAAATTAACAACAACAATAATTATAATTAAGTAGTATTTAATAATACAAATAATAAACCACCAGTTCCTGTAAGAATTATTATATTATTATTATTTAATTCTCTATTATGTGGACCTAATTACTGATATCAGTCGCCTTAATTAAATAATGGTTAAATATATTGTTTCGGGTTTTTAATAGGAGTCCTAGTTTAAGTGGATTACGGTTAATGTTTACAGGCCATTAACATCAGGCCCACTTATTCAAATAAGCCCCTCCTGTCACCTCTCTATATAAGCACACCTGTTTGAGCTTTAACCTAATTCATTCATATTAGAAACACACATAAAGAAAGTGAATTAGAGAATAAGGAAGGCAGGAGAAGGCAAAGCTAAGGGTTCATCTTTTATTTTTGTCAAGTGATTTTATTATCAGATCTAATGGCTACATCACGTAAGTACCTTTCAGTAATTATTGCTTTAATCAAGATCCTATAATTTATGTTTACATGTGGTATCAGAGAAGGATTGTGATTATAGTTGTAATTCTGATTAATGTTCTAATTATGTTTTTATGAATGAATTTAATGCTTTAATAATGATGTTGTAACATTCATTCATAATTGATTGTGTACCCTTATGATAGATATTGTATCCTTATACCATAATCGTTTCCGCTGCCCTAATCGAATTATTTCGTTTTTATTTGATTCATGATGATTATTACATGATTTATGATGACTATTTGCGCTATCCTAATTCGATTTGTATGATTTATTATGATTATTATGCGTATGAATGTCGTATGAACTGTACCATACTCGATCGAGCTAATGCTTCACTCGATCGAGATGGTTTATTTATGTTGTTGCTCGATCGATCTAACGCTTTCTCGATCGAGGTTTTTTTGTTCTGCTGTTCCTCGATCGAGCTGATGATTACTCGATCGAGTGGTTCTGTTCTGCTGTTGCTCGATCGAGCTGGTGTTTTACTCGATCGAGTGAATCTGTTTGCCTTGTTGCTCGATCGAGCTGATGAATTACTCGATCGAGAAGTACCGTTTTGCCTTGATCTCGATCGAGCTAAAGTTTTTATCGATCGAGGTGTTTTGTTTATTTTCTACTCGATCGAGCTGTTGTTTTACTCGGTCGAGGTCTGGTTCGATGTTTAAGGTTTGTTTTCATTGTATGCTCGTATAATATTATGTTATTATGCTTAAAGGAGACCTTCGCATTATGACGAGTTGAAATTCACCATAGTGATTTCATCTCGTACGCGATCAGATCTCATAATGTAATTGGTCATTATGTTGATATTCACCACAGTGAACTCAAATTATGCAGTGAATATCCGACTAAACATGCATTCTTATTGAAGATTAATTATATCTTATGTATCGATTAAAGGAGACCTTCGCTTTATGACAAGTTGAAATTCACCACAGTGATTTCATCTCGTACGCGATCAGATCTCATAATGTAATTGGGCATTCACATTATGTTGATGTTCACCACAGTGGACTCAAATTATGCAGTGAATATCCGACTAAGCATACATTCTTATTGAATATTAATTATATCTTAAGTATCGATTAAAAGAGACCTTCGCATTATGACAAGTTGAAATTCACCACAGTGATTTCATCTCGTACGCGATCAGATCTCATAATGTAATTAAATTGGGCATTCACATTATGTTGATGTTCACCACAGTGGACTCAAATTATGCAGTGAATATCCGACTAAGCATCTAATGGGGTGAAATAACTCGTATTAAGGTTTTACCCACAGGTAACCTGACATTAAAGTGAAACACTCATTAAAGAGAGTATACTTGATTATGTAATTAAGCATGCGTAGGCTGTCCACAGATACTGCACTTACTTAATGAATGTTTATTAGTTACTCATTTAAGTCTCAAGTCTTAGTCATAATTGCTATTGTGTGATAAACTCATAACCTAATGTTCTGAGCATTGTTCATAATGCAGTACCGTTGCAAAGCTCTCTCAATAACTTGACAGTCTTTGCTTAAAGTTCTTACGACTTACCACTGCACTAAACATTAAAGTCCTCCATTTCGGAGACAGGCTGTACTGCAGCCAGTAAGTACATGGAAATCATTAAGGAACGCTTTCAGACTACCGATAAAACGGTAGCTGGAAGGCTTATGTCTGAACTTACCACTGCTAAGTATAATGAGAATGTCACCACCATGCAACAACATGTGTTGCAAATGACGAATCTGACAGCTAAGTTGGGAAAACTGGGCATGAAAGTTGAGGATCCGTTCCTCGCCCAGTTTATAATCAACTCTCTGCCAGATAAGTTTGATGCTTTTCACCTTCATTACAACACCGTTAAAGAAATTTGGAGTGTTAATGAATTGACCAATAAAGTGGTTCAGGAAGCAGCAAGAATCAAACAGAAAGATGAGGTTGATGCCTCAAGTAAGAATGACCTCAGGCAGATCATGTGCATCATGTAAGCGGGAAATCTAAAGGTAAGTTTAGAAACAGAAGGGGCATTAAGTCAAGCCCTTCCGATAAAACGTCTGCATCTGGCATAAAGAAGAAAATTAAGAAGCAGGAAAGTTGCATTTTCTGTAGGAAACCTGGGCACTTTCAGCAAGACTGCATAAAGCGTAAGAATTGATTCGAAAAGAAGGGTAAGGCTTCGGCTTTAGTATGTTTCGAATCAAATTATGTTGAAATTCCTTCTAATACATGGTGGCTAGATACAGGCTCTATTGAAAGTTTCTCCTTCTTGTGGCATAAACGTTTGGCCCATATTTCAAGAGAAAGAATGAACATATTGGTTAAAAACAATGTTACCTTCTCTTGATTTTACGGATTTTGGGACGTGTGTGGAATGCATTAAAGGTAAGCAAACCAAACACACCAAGAAAGGGTCCACAAGAAGCACTGCTCTATTAGAAATTATACATACAGACATTTGTGATCCTTTTGATGTTCCCTCCATGAGCGGAGAGAAATATTTCATCACCTTTATCGATGATTATTCACGTTATTGTTATCTTTATCCTTTGCATGAAAAACCTCAATCAGTAAACGCTTTAGAGGTTTACATTAAGGAGGTTGAAATGCAATTGGAAAGAAAGTAAAAATCATAAGGTCAGATAGAGGTGGTGAATATTATGGCAAATATGAGGAATCGGGACAACATCCTGGTCCCTTTGCAAAACTCCTTGAAAGTTTGGGTATTGTCCCTCAGTACACAAATCATGGTTCTCCATGGATGGATGGTGTAGCTGAGAGACGTAATCGAACCCTATTAGAGGCTGTGAGGACAATGATGAGTAATACCAACTTACCCATAAAGTTGTGCATGCATGCCCTTATGACTGATGTGTATGTTGGAAACCGGGTTCCCAGTAAGGCAGTTTCAAAGACACCATTTGAACTGTGAAAAGGGTGGAAACCGAGTCTTCAACATTTGCATGTATGGGGATGCCCAGCAGAGGCACGCATTTATAATCCACAAGAAAGGAAACTCGATCAAAGAACCATTAGTGGGTTCTTTATCGGCTATCCAGAAAAGTCTAAAGGGTATAGGTTTTACTGTCCTACACACAAAACAAGAATTGTGGAAACCGGAAATGCCAAATTCCTTGAGAATGGCGAAGTTAGTGGGAGTGATCAGGTAAGGGATGTCATAGTCAATGAAGTTAGGGTGGCAATTCCAGTTTCTTTGCCCCCAATTTCAATTGATGAAGTTCCACATAATGATAATGTTGACCCAGTCAATATTGTGGAACCTAACGTTGATGACCCTCCACTCCCGAATGATAACATTGCCACTGAAGTTGTTGATACAGCTCCTGAAATAGTATTAAGAAGGTCCACAAGACCTAGAAAGCCAACTACTTCAGATGACTATGTATATCTACAACAATGTGAATTTGACATTAGTATTGATAATGATCCGGTTACGTTTTCACAAGCTATGAATTGTGATGATTCCGATAAATGGATTAATGCCATGAAAGATGAGATGGAGTCTATGGCTAAGAATGAGGTCTGGGAGTTGGTCAATTTACCAGTAGGTCATAAGGCTGTCGGCTGCAAGTGGGTCTTTAAGACCAAGCGCGACTCCTTGGGTAATATTGAACGACATAAAGCCAGACTGGTAGCTAAAGGCTTTAACCAGAAAGAAGGCATTGATTATAATGAAACCTTCTCTCCAGTTTCTAGGAAGGATTCATTGCGGATCATTTTAGCTTTTGTAGCTCATTTTGACTTAGAGCTACATCAAATGGATGTGAAAACGACATTCTTGAATGGGAGTTTGGAAGAAGAAGTCTACATGGCTCAGCCTGAAGGCTTCATTATTGATGGCAAAGAGGACAAAGTCTGTATATTAAAGAAGTCCATTTATGGACTTAAGCAAGCTTCTCGACAATGGTATATTAAGTTCCATAATACCATTACCTCCTTTGGGTTTCAAGAAAACACTGTTGATCAGTGTATATACCTGAAGATCAGTGGGAGTAAGTTTGCATTTTTGGTCCTATATGTCGATGACATACTTATAGCAAGCAGTGATTTGGGACTATTACGTCAAACTAAAGATTTTCTATCAAGCAACTTTGAGATGAAAGATATGGGAGAGGCGTCCTATGTGATCGGGGTGGAAATATCTCGAGACAGATCACAAAGGACATTAGGGTTGTCTCAGAAAGCCTATATCAGTAAAGTTTTAGAAAGATTTAACATGGTAAAATGTAATCCCAATGATGTTCCTATTCAGAAAGGGGATAAGTTCAGCTTAAGTATGTGTCCTAAGACTGAGCTAGAACGAAATACCATGAAAAACTTTCCTTATGCATCTCTGGTTGGAAGCTTAATGTATGCGCAGGTCTGTACAAGACCTGACATAAGTTTTGCAGTAGGTATGTTGGGTCAATATCAGTCCAATCCTGCAATGGGTTATTGGATATGCTGACTCAGATTTTGGTGGATGCATGGACTCAAGAAAAAGCTCTTTTGGTTATGTGTTTGTTTTAGCTGGGGGAGTAATCTCCTGGAAAAGTGCTAAACAAACAATTATTGCCTCATCCACTATGAAAGTTGAATTTGTAGCGTGCTTTGAGGCTACTATTCAAGCTTTATGGTTGCAGAGTTTTCCTTCAGGGCTTAGCATTATGCATTATGTTGCAAGACCGTTGAAAATTTATTGTGATAATACCGCAGCTGTCTTCTTTTCGATGAAAGACAAGTATTCTAAAGGAATAAAGCACATGAAAATGAAATACTTGTCAGTTAAGGAGGAAGTTCGGAAAAACACTGTGTCAATTGAGCACATTATGACTAGTGCTAATATAGCAGATCCTTTAACTAAGGGATTACCTCCAAAGACATTTTTGAAGCATGCTATTGATATGGGTCTGGAGGATAATCATTAAGGCTTTTCGTTTATATTTGGATCATGCTAGTGCTTTGTAATGATGACACTCATGTTTTGATTAATCAACTTATGTTTTATTATGATGATGATTTCCGAACAATTTTTTGTATCGTATTATTGTTTTGTATACATTATTGATGCACGATTAACAGAATCAGTTCTTTTCCTCAAGGACATTATTTGGGGATTATGTTTGCTCCTTGTACAGACTGATTATTCTAAGTGATTGGTCCGTAGTACATGGAAGGACCACTTCTCTTTTATAGTAGTGTCTCCGCCATGACTCAACCAGTTACTCAGGGATGATCAGGGTAATTAAGATAAACCCATTATGTGTTCATTTAGCCGTCTATGCGCCTTATGTTATAATTAAGCGTGACATTATGTTTTAATCAGTAATATGGTCCAAGTGGGAGAATGTAAGAATTATTATATTATTATTATTTAATTCTCTATTATGTGGACCTAATTACTGATATCAGTCGCCTTAATTAAATAATGGTTAAATATATTGTTTCGGGTTTTTAATAGGAGTCCTAGTTTAAGTGGATTACGGTTAATGTTTACAGGCCATTAACATCAGGCCCACTTATTTTATTAAGCCCCTCCTGCCACATCTCTATATAAGCACACCTGTTTGAGCTTTAACCTAATTCATTCATATTAGAAACACACATAAAGAAAGTGAATTAGAGAATAAGGAAGCCAGGAGAAGGCAAAGCTAAGGGTTCATCTTTTATCTTTCTCAAGTGATTTTATTATCAGATCTAATGGTTACATCACGTAAGTACCTTTCAGTAATTATTGCTTTAATCAAGATCCTATAATTTATGTTTACAGTTCCTACACAGCCACACTCCGCCCACCCAACATCACTCTACCACCACCATCTCTCCGGCGCCCCACCTAACACAATTACAAGCGCCTACTTCCTGTACAAGCACTAATCATATCCTCCCATCATCACTTTACGACTCATTATCATCATCACTATTGACTGGTTAATCAATAGTGATGGCGACAACTCATTTACACTACCACCACATCATCACTTTACGCCCATCCATTGCCGATGCTGAAAATGTGCGATGATTAGGGAATGAAAATGGCGGCTGTAAGTTGTTCAGTTTGCAGCAGGAGGAGGGGGTCATAAGATAGATTTGAGAAAGAGAATTTTAATTAAGAAAGGCAAGTTATGTGGTGGTTTAACTGGTTTCACCATTACTATTCAAGAAAAGAGCATTGTGATGTGTGAGATGTATCATGTACGGATGTAATTGTTGGATTGGTCGGCGACCGAGATGGGTGATCGGCGGCAGGGGCTATGTGGAGTTTTGGTGATGATGAGGGAGGTGGATTTTGATGAAGAAAGTAATGAATGAGATTTTGTTTAACAGGTTAATAATGAGTTCTTTTCCATGGCTTAATAATGGGCTGGTTTTACTCTTGTAGATTTTTTTTTTCCTTTTTAGAGAAAATGGTAACCTGTTAAACAGGTTGCCTGTCCATTGGTCTAATAAAAGATAAATGTATGGAAAGACAAGATTAATATGGGATAAAATATAGGTTGGGGTAATATGAGAAGAAGATGCATAAGATGGATTAATCCCATTAAATAACCCTAATAATAATAGTAATAAAATAATAATAATAAATAAAATTAATATTAATAAAAAGTTTTAAGTTTAAGATTAGTGGAGCTGAGCTGAACTGAATAAGCCTGAGCTGAACTGAAATGAGCTGAAATTAAGCTGGAAAGAACAGGGCCAGTGTTGTTAGAACGGTAATTATGAACAAAAAAAATTCAAATGCACAAGTAGCAAAGTTGCAAGACAATTTTGGGCCAATGACTATTCTAAACGTCCAACGTTCTACATAGTGAAGTAGTTTTTTTTTGGTACATTATTCTACATTTCTACGTGGTCAACATTTCAGAGCAATGAACATGACCTTTGAGCCAAATATTTGTCCCATACACTAAATTCACCATATACAAGTCACCCCCTCAATCAAGAGTAGGGAAGTTAACAAAGCAAAAAAACAATGACTATAATCAATATGTTGCTCTATTTCCTAATTACCTTAATGACGGTAATTCCAGTATTTTCAACAGCACCAACTTATATAAGCAGCATCTGCTCAAACACCACCATGTTCACCACCAAAAGCCAATACCAAACAAATCTAAACACCGTTTTTGGGTATCTTTCCACCAACGCCACGAACCCTTTCGGCTTCCACGCAGCGCAAGCCGGAAACGGGACGAAAGACTTTGTGTATGGCCACTTCCTTTGCCGTGGAGACCAAGTCCCGAGCTCGTGCCAGGAATGTGTGACTACGGCAACCACCTCTGATCTACCCAACAATTATTGTCCCAATAGAAAGGAAGCAATTATATGGTACGACGAGTGTATGGTACGCTACTCGAGTAAGTCGTTCGTTGGAGTGCTGGATCAAAACCCTGGCCTCATACTAGGCAATTCACAAAATGTTACGGGGAATGTATCACTGTTCATGGATGTAATGGGTAACATGATGAGTACTGTCATAATTCGGGCTGCAAATGGCGGCCCGAATAAAAAATATGTGACGAATACTGCGCCATTTACGAGTTTGGTGGAGATTTACGGGTTGCAGCAATGTACACCTGATCTTAGCGCTAGTGATTGTAATCAATGTTTGGTAAATGCAATAGGGTCGTTACCAATTAGTAAGGGGGCACAAGTCATTTTTCCAAGTTGTTATGCTAGATTTGAAGTCTATCCGTTTTTCAATGGCGCTGCTAATTTGACGCTATCACCGCCGCCACCATCATTGCCACCGTCACCGCCTACGTCGAGGAGTAATTCCACCGGGACTAATTCTCGCACTGGTAAGTCTTGCTTCATCTTTGATTTTTTTTTCTCGTGCACACATATAGTCAAGCAACCATTATGTGGCAAAACAAGGTACTATTCTTCGTTATCATTTCAGGCATTCAAATAGTTAAAATAGTCCACAATTACGCAAAACAAACAAATATTGAATAGATATATCTAGTTGGTGTTAGACTATAAAACCGTTCTAAGACTCCAACAATCGGCGTAAACTTTTAATTGAGATGGTTTTGTGACATGGTATCAGACTATCAGAGACCGTGTGACCAAGAGGTTACGGGTTCGAATCCCACACTCCTCAATTCTTAAGTGAAATATTAGCTAAGATGATTTCTTGACAGTTGGTCTTTATTCATCTTGGCTCTAAGTTTCAAAACACAAAAAAGAGACATATTTAAATCCGAATTGAATCGGAAGTTCGTTTCACATTGTTTTTAGTTCGTTTTTAGTTCAACAACGCTCGCATCAAATTATTCTATTAATTATGTATTCTAACATTTTCTAATTATATTTGCTTTTTAGAAAAAAAAAATTATGTTAAAGTTATATTGAAAAATGAGTAAATTAAAAGAAAATAATGGCCAATCCGAACTCAACTTGAGCTCGAGCTTTTTCCGAGCCAAGCTCAAGGCTCAGTTTTTTAAGCTCGATGAGTTTCGAGCCAAGCGTTAGTTGGAGAACCAAAAGGCCCATTGAAGCCCGACCATAACCACTGTAATTGAAGTGAAAAGGTGAAAACTACACACATAACGTTAGTTGGAGAACTTTCTGACAAGAAAATAAACAACATTAGGCCAATTAGCCAAGTCAATAATAAACAATAAAGTTTGGCGTCTATCACGGTTTGGTCGAGGCATTGACCCAAGTCAAGCAGCCATTACTGAAGTGGGTCTTCTCCACTTCATGAGAAAGTTCAACATTGCCCAATTGTCAACAAACTTGATTAAGTCCACAAATTACTAAAAATCGGTGAGATTATTTAATGAGAAATTTTCCCTCAATCCAAACATTTTAATTGAACTATTGACAAATAATTTAATCGCCCAAATGAAAACTAAAATCTAATATCGAATATTAAACAATGAAGAATTATAGATTTCAACCTTGAGTCGATAAAAGTTAAACTGATCGACGTAAAATGAATTGTTTTTGTAATGAAAACAATGAATCACTTAGTCAAAAAAAAAAGTTCAACTAACAAAAGTAAAATGAACCATCTTTAAAAAACAAATCAAAACGATGAACTATTGATCGTAGATCTGTCAAACGGGTCGGGCAGGTCGGTCCCGGGCCGGTTAGAATACGGGTCGGGTCAAATACGGGTCGGGTCATACAGGTCTCGGGTCGGGTTAGGGTTAGAATACGGGTCAAGAAAAAGTGTAGGACGACATTTATTTTATCATTTTTTAGTCGCAAAATCATACTTTTAAAAATTAAATAATATTTAATATTAATAATATATTTATATTCATTACTAATAGCACTTCTATATAGAACTTAATGAATTAAAATTGTTTTAATAATTATTTTATTATTTAATCCTATAAAAGTTATATAAAATTAATATTTAAATTAATATTTTTAATTAAAATTTTAAAATAATTATTTTTTAATTTATTATTTCAAATATAATATTAAAATATTAATATTATAATAATATTCTTCATTTATCTTTGACCCATCGGGTCAAACGGGTCGGGTCGGGTTCAACCCTAAAAATAACGGGTTATTTCGGGTTCGGGTCACTTCGGGTCGTGGGTCAAGATTTACGGGTCCTTGACCCTAAAATACCGGGTCGGGCTGGTCGGATTTTCGGGTCGGGTCATGTTTTGACAGGTTTAATTGATCGTAATAATGTAACTAATCAATAGACTTAAACAAAATTGATGTTAAACGAATCGATTCTTTTTTCTAGAAAAAATAGGCATGGATGTAGATCATACATGTTTAATCTTACGGTTGGATTTGTATGGTTCACCCTAGGTCGGTCCACGCCTAAAACTAGGTCTGGTTGTGGAACATCCACGTCCAAACATGTCTAGATGTGAATGTTACACGTCCAAACTTTTTTTGCACCGTCGTGTTTTTTTAAAACCATCATATCTCCCTTGTTTCTTGTCTTTTTAATTGGGGCGTGCGACCTCTTGTTAGAACTGTAAGTGGACACTATATCACCTCCAATTGAAATTAAGTCATTGTGTTTAGAACTCAAGTAATGACCGTTTAAATGTGAGCTTTGTTGTAGACGAATTCCAAATTTGTTGTTTTGGGGTTGGATTTATGTTCTTGTTGCTTATAATCCTTTGTTATAATGCTCGTATAGTTTAGAGTCTTTAGACTGGTCATCCGTGATAGTCGTTCAAGCGGTGACTAAAAGATTGAATCGATTATTTTAATTGCACTAATCAGTCGTTTTGATTTCTAAGTTAAATTTATTTCTAAGTTAAATTTACTTAACACACTCATCTATTTTCCTGTTGGTTATATAACTCTTATGGGTCCTTTCAAGCAAGTAGTTCTATGGAGGCAAAACTAATTTACTTGGACAACTCTAATAGTTGAATTAGTAGCTTGAATTTTTTTTAAAACTGTTAATAAATCCTCAAACTTAATTATTAGAGATGCTTTTAAGGGTAGTAAAATTCCAAATTTAATCAGTTGTGTACTAATGTGTCGAGCCATTAATTGGATACCCTCTTGGGTCTATAAACCAACAACCACTGTTTACTCATAATTCATACTCCCTCTGTTCCAGTGAGATGTTTACATTTGCTTTATTTTGTGAGAGGGAAATAAAGCAAGTGTAAACTATTGACTGGGACGGAGGGAGTAAATAAGGATCCACAAATTCTGGTATGAAACGACTTAATAGTCCTAGATATGAACAAAAGTTTGTCTATCTAACGATGAGAATTATTTGTCACAAGTTGAAAAATGGATAGTTTTCTTTTCACAATATGTAAGTGAAAGGTCAAGTGGAGGGGGTCCATTTGCCCTCCCCACTTGCATATTCTGAGAGGATACTATCCGTTTTCAGTTTGTAACGGATAATGCATGTGACAGATAGTGCCCGTTTATAATTTCTTGTTGGAAAATTGAACAATCTCGTTAATATGTTCCCCACATTAAAAATAAATTTAATTTATTGTGGTTTTGCAAAAGAATTTAAATAATGGAATAAACAAATGCTTTTATCCATTCCAAATATTTGTTTACCTTTGATTTTAACGCAAAGAATGAAAAGAGAGAAGGGAGAGCATTCGTGGCTACAATTATTGGATGATAAGTGGAAAATAAGTAATGAGCAAGATCAAATCGCCCATTTGAACTAGGTAGTACATTGAAAACTAAAAATGATAAATGAAAAGAAATTTTTGAAATTTTATAAAAGATAAATAAAATGAAACAGATGGAGTATATTCAAATCAAATAGTACAGTATTACATAATCTCATATTCTCATGTCAAATTCAGAATGCTATTTCACAAATTCAATTCAGAATACTATTTCCCCTAAAATCCCTAAGTTACTGATGCGGACGAAAAATATACGGAGTGTTTATGATTATGGGTTTGCCTTATAATGCTAGTACTAGTAATCCCTATGTCCTAATAGTTTGTTTGATATTTTTATTCTTTATAAGAAATAATTTAACCAAAAACAAATTAATAATTAAGTCGGAAGTTATAATATCTTATATCTTTTATCAAAAAAGTAACATAAAAACTTTGGAAAGACGGTCTCTCAATAAGTTATTGTTATTTATCTATTTTTTTTACCCTTTTTATTATTACTTATAACTTAAAATATCTCTTTTATTTTGTACATGTTTTCAGAACAATTGTACCTATTTTATCATATATTGTAATCCTTAATATCAGTAACTCATTTTATAGTATACGTACTTATTTTGTTACTTTTTGTACTGTTTTTTATCAATTTGTAATTAGTTTCTCGATAAGTTTATTGAGAGATCGTTTTCATTAGACCCTGGGGCGGATACAGATTGAGCCCAACTAGTTTTGAGTATAGTAAAAATTTAACTGCCTTTTGTTCAAAAATCCATTGAAGTGTAGTTTGTTAAAGTGATTGCAAAGATATGTTAAGGAACTTGTGATGTCGTGTGTTCAAGTCCCACAACTGCCTATTTTGGGTTTTCTCTATGAGTTATTAATGTCACAATGGCTTAATTGTTCACTAGTATGGATCCCGTGCTAAAGTACGGTATTTTTGAGATTTTTTATTTGTATGGGGGATTTTCGTTTATATTATTTGCATAAAATGTTTGTACTTTATTTTTTATGTTATATAATATTAAATATATTATTTTATGAAACGCAAGTAACTAAATTTTATAAAATCTTGGATCATTGTAATTACAAAATTTCTCATTTAAGTCGAGTCGAGTCGACTAGTCTTAAGCTTAAGAAAGGTCAAATAGTAAAATAAGACTAAAGAAAAGTTCCTAGATATTTGCAAAATAATTGTGTTATATAGGCAAGTTGTTTAGTATTTGACCCGTTTTAATCTTAGAAAAGTTCTTAGATATTAGCAAGATAGTAAGATAACAACATATTGGACTCGATTAAATATCATATTCATAACTACCAAAATTAGTAATATATATATGAAATTATATGAGATTTTCATATGTGTTTTTTTGTGTAAATATGGACAAAATTTGCAGTTATTTTATGTAGAGGTAATAATTAAGCAAGTTTAGCAAATATTGTAATATTTCAGCAATGATTTATAATTTGTGTAGGCCCTGATTGACATATTGAGAAATTATGCAAAGTTAGCAAAAAAAGTGGGCCCAACTGATAATTGAGCATTTGAGTGGGAAAACTAGTGAAGTGGCTCTAACCTAAAAAAAAGAATTTTTTTGAAGACCTAGAGAATCTATTACTCCATATTAGTTTTATTTTTGTTAAAAATGGTACTCCTTTTTTATTAGGTTTTAATTTTTTTTCCAAACTTTTATGTACAAGATATATATTTGACTCATATTGTAATTGTGTACAAAATTTATTCTAAGCAAACACAAATATATTTAAGAGCAGAGGTGGAGCTATAGGGGGGCTAGCAGGGGCGTTTGCCCTCTCTGCGGTTGAAATTTTGAAGTTTTAGCGAAATTTTTCGAAATTTTTTAAATGTACCTTATGAAAATAGTCGTTTACCCCCCCTAAAATTTTTCGCCCCCCTAAATTCAATTCCTGGCTCCGCTACTGTTTAGAGACTACATTCTTTTCGACTTGGTATGTCATTTTATTGCATTTTGAGCTTATTAAGCAATTTTTACTCAAAAAATGTAATACAAATAGTATACTCCATAAGTCCATATATATACTTTTCTCTAAAAATTTGGGAAAAATTGATTTCCGTGAAAAAAAAGAGAAATTATGAATTAAGGAGTTTTCGGTTTTTATAATGCACTTTGAATATAGTACGAAGTAGTACACTATGCACAAGTATAACCCTACGACTTTACTCGTAAACCATCGACTTTGTTCTAGATCACTATATTTTTAATTCCTGGATCCGACCCGAGACCTAATAAGTAAGATATATCAGCACGTCTGGTTTGTGGTGTGCAACACATATTTCAGGTAGGCCCTATAAACTTTGCACTATATAAAATTAACTTAACCGTGTTAGTCTCGGGTACTTAACAATAAAAAAAAAATAAGCAAAGTTAAAGATCCTTATCTTACCCTTAACTTTTTTTTTTGTTTTTTTTCTTTCTTTCAATTTTTGTTTTGAAAGAAGTGCTTAATATGGAACATAATCTACGTTTAATTTGGGAACACTAAACTTGCGCAGGGAAGAGCAAGACATCAGCTAAGATGGTCGCTATTATTGTGGCAGCAGTAGTCATTGTATTGTTAATACTAATTGCCATAATCCTTTATTTCATCATTTCAAAATCAAAGAAGCAAGATATTGTAACCCACGACGATGCTGGTAAGAAATCCCTCAAATAAAACATTGTAATACAACTACTTTTTTTTAATCAAATTGTTGAGCATTGTTTTCTCAAGTATGCCGTATCATATTAAAAAATGCGAATTAATCAAATGTAACTAAATGATTGAGACATGGGTAGTATCTAGCCTCAGACCAAACCCGTGTTATCTTTTCTAAATAATACTTGAGAGATTTTCAATCGCCTCACGTATTGATATATTATCTGATCTCCTAACTTATATATGAGTATTAAGATTGTCAAACAAGAGAAAAAGCTAAAGAAAACAAGAGGATATGTATGTGATGATAAATCATGAAATAAAATGTGTACAAGTCAATTTTAAACTAATGTCGAATAACATTTTTACTTCCCATGTTTCCAAATGCTTGTAAATCGAACTTAACGGAAGTCAGTTAAATTTAACGGAACATTCTAATGGAGGTCAATTAAAGTTCCATAACTACATACTTTGAGTCCTCAGTGTATATTTTACTCCCGTCGAAGTTATTGTTGTAGTATGAATATTCATATGCTCGATACAATTGATGTATGATCCCTGTGACGGTCTGATATTAATTTCTCTATCAATTAGGAGACATAAGTATTATTTGATTGCTTAATCGATATGTTTGTCGTTTCCCTGTTTTGGTACAGGTGAGGATTTCACAACTATAGACTCCTTGCAATATGATTTAGCGACTCTTAAATCCGCAACAAATAATTTTGCAAATGAGAATAAGTTGGGTGATGGCGGATTTGGTAGCGTCTACAAGGTGATATTTTCGTCTTATGTAAAATAATGCTGATCTAATAATTTAACTCATTTATTTAAGTCACAAACAGAACACGAGAACTGACATTATTAGACGACTTCAAAGACATCTTTATTTACATCTTCATTATTTAAGACATCTTTACAATGAGGGAAATATATGTAGCAATTGATCTTCATTATTTTATACTGGCCTAATCACAATGTTGCATCATATACACATCAATTCACGAGACTCAAAAATGCAGTCGCAATGATAATAATTAAATACCGTTGTTCTCGCTTAAGCTAGACATATCTGTTTTAAAATTAAAACAAGTTCATTAACATCTCACTTGGATAGCAGCTCGTCTTAAGTAAGACGGACACTATTGTAAGAGGGCAAGTGGCGGGCTCCATTTGACCTCCCCCTGCCTTCCTTACTTGCATATTGTGAGAGGGCCACTATCCGTTTCAACTTGTGATGGATAGTGCCCGTCTTCAATGAGAATTATGCCTGGATAGATGTGAGAAGCTTTTTGCTTTGCTAGTCTCCATGTATTTTGATTTTATCCTAGACTCGTATCCACTCTACTTGCTCCGGTCTAAGTTTAAAACGGATATAAACATATCTTCACAAAAGGAACGCTAATCATGGCTGTTTACTACATTGTATGTTTGATGTCATCACAGGGTATACTACAAAATGGAGAAGTTATAGCGGTGAAGAGATTGTCTAGAAGCTCAGGTCAAGGTGTAAATGAGTTCACGAATGAGTTGTTATTACTAGCTAAGCTTCAACACAGGAATTTGGCTAGGCTATTAGGGTTTTGCTTGGCCGGAGAAGAAAAACTGTTAGTTTATGAGTATGCTCCTAACAAAAGCCTCGACAATTTGCTATTTGGTATATATTCTCTTAACTTTTTCCTAAATTATGTTTATTGTTATCACGTCCATTTCACTTATCTTTTTGAAAAATGAGATAGCGACACTTGATGTCGTCGAGAGTCGGCGACACCTTTCACCTGTACATGTAAGGAACCACTAAAATGGTGGACCTATATATACACAAATTTTCGTTAAAGACGGCGCATATCTATCTTTAAGGAAGACGGCTCGGATTCCCTCTCACAATGAGGTAAGTGGGAGGACAAGTGGAGATTCATTTAGTTTCCCACTTAGCTTGTTCTCTCACTTTTTCTTTGTGAGAGGTAATCCGACCCGTTTTCATTGAGACAGATATGTGCCATTTTCAATAAAACCAACTACTATAGAATGGTGGACCTATAGAAAAATATGAGAGAGGATATCGCCGAGATTTGACGATACCGGATTGTTGGCACATTTAGTACGGAGTATATTAAACTATATGGCTCTTTATGTTTACAGATCCTGTAACACAAGAACAAATAAGTTGGGGAGTGAGATATAACATCATTCAAGGAATAGCGAGAGGAATGCTTTATCTTCACCAAGATTCCCGGTTAAGAATTATACATAGGGATTTGAAGGCAAGCAACATATTATTGGATGCAAATATGAATCCTAAAATTTCAGATTTTGGCATGGCAAGAATCTTTGGTGGTGATCAAACCCAAATTAACACAAGCCGGATTGTTGGCACATTGTGAGTATTAACTGTTCTTTTGGGTTGTATTTATTTTCAATACTAGCTTAGGACTCGTGAAAAGTTGCACGGACATACATAGGAAAAAAAATATATAGTTAATCATTTAAAAGATTATTAGTTTGAGTATCCAACTTTAAAGTTTAAACGCAAATAATCGATGGAGTAGTAGAGAAATGGTTATTCACTTAAAAAGTAACATTAAAAAAAAAAGCAGTTATGATATTGATAACATTCAATTGTATAGTGTATATAGTGTTCTCTAATTGGTATAATAATAATAATCAATATATTTAAGTGATAATAGTCATAACTCTAACAATGATTTTATCTTGTAACATCATGTATTACAAAATCATAATCATGAAGACATGTTACATCCCTATCTCATATTATGTCTATACCCATGTGTGATACATTTTAGGCACAAATTATCCCAAGACAATGATTAAATATTACAATAATCATTTTATGAAACCGTAAAAACGCTTTATTTTAGAATTTTGCAATAGCTAAAATTTGTTAAGTTGACATGATCTTCCAATTATAAACATATGAGATGTCTTACCTCTACCTCTTTGTATATGCTAACTTTAGAGTTTAGACTATGCTTAACTTTTTTTTTGGGATGAAGTTAGTGCAGGACCTTAGTTATGTTAGAAGGGGACCCGTTCTTTGCTAATTTTTTAATTTCTATGTAAGATTATTATCCGGTCCCTTGACTGAATAATTGAGTATTGAATATTCACACGCGAAGTCATTAGTTAAAATCCCAGCTACGTCTCCTCCAAGATTCCACACTCATGTTAAAGTGCGAGTCATGTTTATAGTGGGAGTATAGAGGTTAAATAGGAAATGAACAATTTATTTTTTAAGTATAGGTTTATAGTAAAAATAGACAATATTACTTACGCAAAAATTGATTTTTATTACAGTTAATTTCATTACATGTATGAGCTAGTTTCAATTTACAAGAGTTTTCATTAGAAATCTCATTACATTCATTTATAATGTCATAGTACGTTCAAGGCTTCAAGCTAGCTAATAACATCGCTCTCAGGGAGAAAAACGTGGTAAATTGAATGAATGTGCCTAGCTTTATTTCACTAAAAATAAACATTTTGTGTTTTTCTATTGGCTCCTTAATTTATGTAATATGAAAAATAAATGGGTCGCACAATTATTTTCATTAATTAATAATTAATTTGTCTACTTCACTTTTATTTCTACTCTATCGTTTTACTTCTAATTGAGACGGGTAAATCTATCTTATAGTTAAAACGACAACGATTGATTAATATTTTAAATTTATATTATATGAAGTTGTCTTCAATATATGTATTTAGTCGATTTGTGGAATATTCAATATTATTTCACTCTCGTACATGCAATTCTGCACGGGTTTTGTGAAAACATGGAGTCAAGATCAAGTTATCTCTAATGGAGATGAAGAACTCCATTGGTGAAGTAAGCTCAGTACAAATATGTAATAAGAAGAGAAGTTCTAGTGAGAGGAAATTGTAGAGAGATGATGTAAATAAAAGTGAATGAATTAATTAATGAATATGTACATCAGTTAGTTTATATACAATGAGATTATTTACAACCTGTAATTAGTTGTATCTAACTGACTAGAGTTGATTAACTAACTAACTAAGAATTAGTTAACTACCATACTTCACATCCCCCCCTCAAGGTGGGTGTGCTAAATGTGGATCAAACAGCAGACCCATCTTGGAGGAAAGAAATGTGTGTTGCTGTTGACCCAAGGGTTTAGTTAACAAATCAGCAAGCTGCATAGAAGACTTCACATGAGCAGTAGCTATAACCCCTTCTTGCACCTTTTCTCGAACATAATGGCAATCTATGTTAAGATGCTTCGTGCGCTCGTGAAACACCGGGTTAGCAGCTATGTGTTGGGCAGATTTATTGTCACAAAACAACTGCACAGGTACAGATACAGTAATACCAAAGTCAGTTAATAATCTCTGTAACCAAACTACTTCTCCTGCAGTGTATGACATAGCCCTATATTCTGATTCTGTTGAGGATTTGGATACTGTTTTTTGTTTCTTAGTTTTCCAAGAAACAAGAGCTTTGCCAAGAAATGTACATTGGCCTGTAATGGACCTGCAACTGAACTGACAAGCACCCCAGTCTGCATCACAAAAACTGGTTAGGACAAGGTCATTGTCAGTGGGTAGAATAGTGCTGCATCAGATGTGCCTTGTAAATATCTGAGTATATGAGTAGCAGCCTGCATATGTGAGTCTCTTGGTGCACCTAGAAACTGACTTAAATGTTGTACAGAGTAAGACAGATCTGGTCTAGTCAGATTAAGGTATAAGAGTTTGCCTATGATTTTCCTGTAAAGTTCAGGTTCTTCCAGAAGAGGACCATCATCAATGGTAAGTTTTAGACCTTTAGGTAATGGAAATGGTGCTGGTTTACAACTAGTCATACCAGCATCATGCAATAGATCTCTAACATACTTTCTTTGGTTCAACAAAATCCCTTCTGCTGATCTTGTTATTTCAAGGCCAAGAAAAAATCTGATTTCTCCAAGGTCTTTTATAGTAAAAGCCTTGTCTAAGACTGTCTTCAAATGAGTAATATACCCAATATCAGAACCAGTAATCAAAAGATCATCAACATATACAAGAACAGCAGTGAATGAATGGTCTTGTGCCTTTAGAAAGAGAGAATAATCAGATTTGCATTGTTTAAAACCTTGTGAGAGAAGAAGCTTTGAAAGCTCAATGTTCCATTGTCTGGAAGCTTGTTTGAGACCATATAAAGATCTTTTGAGTCTACATACCTGACCAGGAAGAATATTTGAATAGCCCTCAGGAGGTTTCATATATACCTCTTCATCAAGAAACCCATGTAAGAAGGCATTGTTGATGTCAATTTGATGAATTGGCCAACCCTTAGCTGCTGCAGTGGCTAGCAATACTCTGACAGTAGTAAATTTAGCCACTGGGGAAAAAGTATGTTTGAAATCTTTCCCTTCAACTTGGTTGTATCCTTTGGCTACCAATCGTGCTTTATATCTCTCTATGGTACCATCTTGTTTAAATTTGATTTTAAACACCCACTTGGAACCTATTGCTTTGAAGCCATTGGGTAAATGAGTCAATTCCCATGTTCCATTGCTCTCTAATGCATTCAATTCTTGTTGCATAGCATGCACCCAGTGTGGGTCAGACTTTGCTTGCTGATAAGTAGATGGTTCATGTACAGATAAAACATTGTTTATGGATGCTGTGAGCTCATCAGGATATGAAGTGATATCAAAAACAGAGAAGGATGTGGCTGCAGGCTTTAGAGTAGGACAAACAAAATCCTGTAATCCACTAGGTGGTTTCACCATTCTACTAGATTTCTTGGACCAACCTTCTGTGTTTCTGGAACAATAACCTGTGATATATTTGGTGAACCAGTATTACCAACAGATTCTGTATCTTGCCCATTAATAATGGTCTCAGAACTAGGATGTGGAGTAGAAGCAGGAGGAATTATAGGTGTTGGATGACTTAATTGTCTAACTAAATCTTCAGCAGGAAATTCAGGTGAGGAAAGAAAATCTGGGTTGTCCCTAATGGCAATCTGAGTCTTATATGGAAAAACAGTTTCATTGAAAATCATATCTCTACTCACAAAGACTTTGTGAGTCTCCAGGTCATATAACTTGTATCCTTTTTGTCCAAAAGGATACCCAACAAACACACATCTCCTAGCCTTAGGATCAAACTTGTCCCTATATCTAGAAGACACCAATGCAAAACACAAACATCCCAACACTCTCAGTTCATTATACTGAACTTGCTTCTTCATCAAAACTTCATAGGGTGTTTTCCATCCCAGAACAGTGGAAGGCAACTTGTTGATCACATGTGTAGCAGCCAGTAAACATTCTCCCCAAAACTTCTTTGGTAGGCCTGCATAAAGTCTCATTGCCCTAGCAGTTTCAACTAGGTGTCTATGTTTACGCTCTACTCTACCATTCTGTTGAGGAACTCCAGGGACACTTCTTTGATGTATGATCCCTCTACTAGTAAATAGATGTGAACATGCATCCTGAACTATCTCAGTCCCATTATCACTCCTAATAGTTTTGACTGTGGTATTATACTGAGTATTGACTTGGGAAAGAAAGGATGCAATTACATCAGAAACAAGTTCTTTAGTTTTCAGTAAGAAGGTCCAAGTGACCCTTGTATGATCATCTACTATAGTCAAAAAATAGTGTGCCCCAGTGATGGTTGCCACTTTATATGGCCCCCATAGATCAATATGGATAAGATCAAAAGACTGTTCAGCCTTACTATGATCTCTTTCAAAAGATAACCTATGCATTTTAGCCATTATACAAGTTTCACAAATATAGTCCTTGAAATCCATTTTATTCAAATCAGGAATGTGCTTCATCTTTACAAGAGAAGTGTGATCAAGACGAGCATGAAACAACTCAACCTGACTATGAGCATTACATCTCTCAGTAGTAGTACATGAAAGACTATTACTAGACCAAGATACATGGCTACTATTATTATTATTGACCAGAGAGGTCTGAGAAGAACCAGCCTGATGCAAACAAACAGATTGTCTCAGCTTATACAGTCCTCCTTCCTTTGGACAGACAGTCACAATCTGTTTATCCAGGCCCTGTATAATACATTTAGTGTCATCAAACATTGTTGTTAAGCCAGAATGACTAGCCAACCTTCCTATGGACAGCAAATTGTATTTAAAGTCAGGGACAAATAAGACTCCTGAAAGTGTGATTTTGGAATTGAGATAAACATCTCCCATGTATTTAACTGTCTTAGTTGAACCATCAGGTAATCCTATCACCATTGGTTTAGTCATTTGTTTCAGATTAGCAAATAAGTGTCTTTGGGCAGTCATATGATCAGTTGCTCCAGAGTCAAGTATCCATTCTACTTGATTATGATTGGAAGAATTAGAAACAACATTAGAAGCCAGGATAATACCTGCAAAGTTGACAGATGCAGAAGGATAATGCATTGCCCCATCATTATTATTAGAAATTGCTTGCATCACTTGTTGATAGATAGCATTCACAAGTGCTGGATCAACTCTGGATGATTCCTGACCTTTCCCTGAGTTGGAAGCTACATTAGGTGTATGTTCTGTCCTTTCAGAGAAATAATCAAAAGGTGTATCTTCATGCATCCCTAATGCAGGTGCAGCAAACTTCTGACCAGCTTGAGAATTAAATCTCTGTCCACTTGAAGCATTACCCTTCCAAGCATTCCCTTTCCTAGCTTGATAGCTAGCTCGCATTTCAGGATGTAGAACAAAGCAAGTATCCATAGTATGTCCTCCTTTGTCACAAGAATTACACCAGCGCTCATTATACTTAGGTTTCTTATTGGTGTTATCTTTACTCCAAACATTCCATGGAGTTTGATTTCCACGAAATTGATTACTCTGATATCCACCAGACTTTCCCCCTTGTGTCCTCATGGCATTTAGAACACTTGAATCTTGTCCAGTTTGCATTATGTGATTAATATTTTTCTGACTCTCAACTTGTTGAAGAATAGCATAGGCCTTATTAATATTTGGCATGGGATCCATTGCCAGAATATTAGACCTTAAATTCTCATATGAATTATTCAATCCCATCAAAAAAGTAATCAATTTCTCCCTAGAAGCAGACTCAATGACCTTCCTGAGTATATTACATGTACACTTATCCAAGGCACCACATTCACAATCAGGAAAAAACTCAATTTCATCGATATCATCCCATCTTCGCTTCAACTTTGTGAAATACTCAGCAACAGAATCATTATCTTGAGATATATTTTTCAATTCCTTTTTTAACTGAAAAAGTAAAGGACCATTAGATTGACCATACCTTTCTCGAATCTCCAGCCATAATGAAGAAGCAGATTTAGCAGACATGTACGCCTCCTTAATTCCAGGCGCAATAGTATTCACAATCCAGCACCTCACCATTGTATCACACCTTAACCACTTCTGATACCTTGACGACGTCGTAGCAGGCTTCACGACAGTTCCGTCAACGAAACCTTGTTTGTTCTTTGATCCGAGTGCAAGAACAATACCTCTGCTCCAGTGCGGATAATTCTGTCCAGTAAAGACAGTCTCGAGCAATTTCATTCCGGAATAATCCGAAGTAGAGAGAAAAAGAGGATCATCATACGAATTATCGTTTGATATAACTGAATCAGAAGTTGCTGGCATTGTAACTGAATCAGAAGTTGCTGGCATTGTGATGAAGAATTGAAATATAATTGCGAAGAAAAGTAATCAGAAGATAATCGCGAAGATTTTTCAAGAAAATTCGCAAAACCTAATTTGAGAATTTTGAGTAATTAGCGAAATCAAATCGAAGAATTGACGAACAATTGATCAAACAAGTGTCGAATTCAATTCAATTGAGTAATTGAGAAGATAAACGATCAAAACAAATCAAGAAAATGATAAACCCTAATTTTTAGGTATTTTGTGAATGATCGAAAAGAAAAACTGCGGAAGCAAGAAAACAAAAAAAAATGAAATTGAATTGAGAGACAGGAACTAATCCTTCTCTGATACCATGTGAAAACATGGAGTCAAGATCAAGATATCTCTAATGGAGATGAAGAACTCCATTGATGAAGTAAGCTCAGTACAAATATGTAATAAGAAGAGAAGTTCTAGTGAGAGGAAATTGTAGAGAGATGATGTAAATAAAAGTGAATGAATTAATTAATGAATATGTACATCAGTTAGTTTATATACAATGAGATTATTTACAACCTGTAATTAGTTGTATCTAACTAACTAGAGTTGATTAACTAACTAACTAAGAATTAGTTAACTACCATACTTCACAGTCCTCAATGAGGTCAATATCCTTCTGGTACTTTCTAAATTAGATCTCAAATAACCACCTTCAAATTCATGTGTTTTGCTTTGAAAGAGTATGTTGAGCTTAGATGCACGAAAGAGGACGTCCTAACAGTGCAACATAAAATCAACAAATTTTCTAAAGAGGGAGTAAAATGCCTATAAAACAAAATAAATTGAAGTTGCTAAAAGAAAAATATTCTAACGTTCTGGACACTCAACCTATGATAACAATCTTCCTCTCATCCTCTAACACAATTTCTTGTTATATTGTTTGCGACTTTGCCCTACATACCCTTTTCTTAACACTATTATACGAATCCAATTTGTTTGTCCTTTTCCGGACTTCATGTATAAGTTCATTTCAGCTTTCTAACCAATATAGGCTATAGTGGTTCTCACTCATCTAACCCATCTTACTATCTTAGTAAAAAGAAAGAATGAAATCGAACTTATAAAGGTCAAGCTGGCAAGACCTGTCAAAATTACCATACAATTAACTGGGAAAAAAGGACTACAAGAAAATGGAAAGGAGCAGTCCCCTGATATATAAAGTTCAAAGATTCAAGTTTCTTACGATAAAGGACAATCTACTCTAAAACCGTTGATATCCATTCCAGCTCACCACCACCACCATAATACAACAACATTACCCCAATGCTTCAAGAGCTACAAATGGAGGGTTAAGGAGGTCGGATACTCGGATGTTTATAGACTTACCGCAGTATTACAAATAACAACGCAAAGAGGCTATTTACGGATGGCACCCATTATGAAAAACGCATCGACAATTGCGAATGGGTGCTACTTCGCTAGATCTACAAACACAGCCGCCCCACTTTCACGAGACATTTTTTCTTTACTTTATCACCAGCCAGGGAATAATTACTGGTCTAGGGGTGGAGACCAAAAAGAGGGTAAGGCTTTAAGATAGTGGATCTCTAATTACCTTATAAAGTAGTTCGCAACCCATTGCGTGATCTGTATCGCATCTTCAGAATGTGGGATCACTGTGCTGCCCCCCTCATAAGCATTTTTCTGTGGTCGTTACAACAATAGTTCATTATCAGTACTGCTTTACTTGAAAGATATCATGGCCTGACAGAACTAGAGCTGAGGAAATTATCATATGGAAGAAATTATAATTGACCAGATTCAATATTTATTTACTTGCTCTATTTAACCACTTGTCATTAGTTGATGCACAAATTTGGCGAAGTTTAACAATAACCAAAGGTGAACTTCTACATAAAATGTTGACCTCTTACGCATGTATAGAGCGTTTATTGTGAAAACAGAAGAGTAACAATAATTGTGCATTTTGAATTACTAATTGAATGATTAATCTGATGACCACGACTTGTATAATAATTCTGGTCATCTGTTTTGTATTCTATCACGGTTCTATCTAAATATGTATTCATGTTTGACACAAAAATTAAAATAAATAAGAGAAGCTAAAAAATCGAGGACAAGAATAATTACAAAAAAAAAAAAAAAAAAAACTTACCTCCGGATGCCACTGAAAAGCAGTGACTGGATAATGCTGAGCTTGTGCAGTTGATACATAAACCTAATTATAAAACACGTTAACAAATGCGATATGAGATAACCACAGAATGGAAACCTAAAACCGTCATAATCATATCAATACCATGGATGTGATGTTTGTCACAGCACCTTATCATCTCTGTCGGCGCTGATTGTCAGGATTCTAAAGAAGCTTGATAGGTGTTGGTTGTCTTCTAGTGTTTTCGGTGATATGCCAAACTGAACAGCAACAAATTATAGAATGTGTTAAATTAACTGGCTATCAAAAAACATAGCACACAGAGTTCAATCACAAGTGATGTTACACATACTCTGTTAGAACTTACGTATGCATGTTCAAAGTGAGAGACAGGGTGATATTATGAAAAAAAAAAAAAAAAAGCATCTTCTGGCTTTAAACAAAGCGTCTAGAGTGCCATACCCAAGTCCTTGTGCCAAGTATAACATTGAAAATTCAATAACATTAAGATTACAAAAACTCATGGACTGGAGCGAACCAAAAACAAATCTTTCATTCCTTCAAGGTCTTTTTTATAAAAAAAATATATATAAAAAAGAAAAAAAAAAGTAGAAAAGGATGATAAAAATACTTTATAAAAATAATACAAAAAAGAGTAACGACTTTTAAAAACATCATCAGTAAAATCTGCGTTGATATTGAGAATTGACTATGTGACCGAAAAAACCTTAAGAAATGAGACAAGAGCTGAGCAGCACCATGAGAATCTGAGGAGCTCGGAAACAGCTCCAGTTTTTTTTTACATTGATTATCCCGACAAAGGCCCTGTTCTTTCTGACTTATTTTCAGCTCATTTCAGTTCAGTTCAGCTCTATTCAGTTTAGTTCAGTTCAGTTCAGCTTCATTAAGTTCAGTTCAGTTCGGTTCAGCTCCTCTCTTCATAAATTAACTCTTACTTCAGTTCAGTTCAGTTCAGCTCCATTAAGTTCAGTTCAGCTCTATTAAGTTCAGTTCAGTTCAGTTCAGCTCAGTTTCAGCCGAAAAGAACAGGGCCAAAGTAGTTAGCTAACTCCCAGCATTAAGGTTTAAAGTAAAAAATTATTAAGCTATAACTCTCCTAAGCGGCTAAAAAAGCATTATCCTAAATTTCTCAACAGTAATTCCTAAGAGACTGTTCAATTACAGCAGCCAGAAACTTTAACAATATCAGATAAATGGAAAAGTAACTGAAGATGAGATCCCTATGACTACATCAGTGACATATCAAAACGGAGTATATAAGTGATTGCAATGGAAAAACTCACTTTATGGTTCTGCATCACAAGACAATCGGTGCTCAACTTTTTCAGCAAATCAGGAGGAAATCTACAATAGAAAACGAAAAAAAAGGATTAGGGACAAAAGCTAATAGATTGTAGTTTTGTTTTGTACAAATAAACGTTACTAGAGGCATGCTCCCTTCAACAGACTTGGTTCTACACGGTATACTACATATGTTGATAACTAATGCAATTCTTTTCGTTACAAGGTTACGAATCAACACCTACAAGGCTATTAATGTCATAGTAAATTGAAATACCCTCTGCTTAGTGGTATATATTGTAGCTTTCATTTGCAGCAGAAAAACAAAGGTTATATGGCTTCTGAATTAACAAGACAGAAGTACGGAACATGGTACGAAATATTATTTTGCACTGAAGAACAAAGGTTCAACGCATACGTAAGTCAAAGAAAGAAATCGACAGAAAGAAATTGATAACCAATTTGCATCTAAGTTCAAAGGTACAACATTTATCTATGGGATAGTATTATACCTCTGAAAAACAGTTCCTTTTATGCTTACATCTTCCACAAACTGAAGAGAGGATGCCATATAACTTGCGTCATATCTTTCAAGGATATTGTTGTCCTATAATTAATGACCACAAGTTAAGCTGGATATTGTACCATTAATATTTATAAAAATTTACTCTCTGTGAAGTGTTTGAACATGCGATCCAGTCATCGTACAAATTGTTTACAAATAATTTACAGTTTTGTCCAACTAGTAACATCAAACACGGCGAGGAAAAACATGAAAGGATCAAACGACACACAAGAAGAACTAGATATATGCATTAGCTTGTGTATCATATAGTTGGTTAGAGCATTTGCATTTAGGTTGTATATATGCTAGATTGCATCATGGCATATGTCGATTTCCATCCCGTCTTCACTTGTCTTGTGTCGGTTTCGATTCCCGACTATAAAAACCGTTCCCTTGCCTTTATTCCTCGATAACTAGGGCCTACGGTCACGTGGCTTGGGTTTCTTTCAACTCGTCTCCGCTAGTAAACTGTCATCCCTCCCTTATGACACACAAGCTAATGCAATGTCCTAACAACACATAAATGGCACACACGCCAATATAAACATGGATTCTCAAGTATTTAGGACTAAATCACCTTACTGATGATCATCGTTAGCAGCTCAAAACCGAGGCAGATTGCATAACAAGGAAAGAACTGGCCTGCATCATTCTTCTCCAACACTTTCTGTAGGAAATAGTGTGATCAAAGCAAGATTAATGATCTCATTTATACTCCACAAAACCACAAAAGCAGTTTACAGATGCAGTAAGTCTTGCTTAAAACGGGCATTATGATACCTTGAAGATGTCGCTAACAACATCCAAGTAAAGACCACTTTTAGCCGACCCACCCGTAAAAAGCACTCCATTCACTAAATCAAGCTTCTGCAGCACACAATTACACACAACAATCCCTATTAAAATTTTATACAAACGAAATTAAAACAAATTTTGAGAAGAATAACTTACTTTGAGAATAACATGGCGAGGTTCGGTATAGACAAGAGGAACAACAAGAGCACCAGCAGACTCAACAAACTTAACATAAGACGCGGCAATGTAAGAGACGCTGCTACCATTCTTAAGCCGACCCGAAGCACCATCTCCCGGGTGAGTGACAATACCAATGATGGGTCGGAAGTTACGGGTCGGGTCAGGAGCAGGGCATTGGGTTGTGTTTGAAGATGGTGAAGTTGAATCCGGGTGGGTTGGGAGCATGATTGTTTGAGGAAGTGGGTTTGAAAATGGGGAAATTAGAAGGATTAGGATTATTATCCATAGTAATAAGTGAGGGGTTTTGGAAGAGACGGTGATGATGGTTGACATTGTTAGAGACAGAGTTGTTGGGTGGAGATTGGTGTGTGTTTTAATTTTTATGTTCATGTGTGGGGGAGGATGGAGATGTAGGGACTAAGGGAGTGTCACATTTTGTTTGGTCATTTCTCACTTTCACCTTCCCGTGTGGTAGTCCGACCCAAACGGATCGGGTACGGCCAAACGCATATAGATTTCCTCATCTAAATAACCATGGAGAAATTGTGCCTCATATCATTTAAAGATGCTTGATATGAGGCGGGATAAGAGCTGAGATTAAGGACATTGAAGGATTCATGCTGCTGAGCACTTAGAGCAATTGTGGGACACACAAAACCTTTCAAGTGTGAAGGAGCATGCTTGGCTCGAACATACCTTCAAACCAGGAACCTCAGTATGAGTAGAAGGTATAATAATGTTGTGTGGATGTGGAAGGGAAGACTTCACCCCAATTGTTGTGTCTGGTAGACTGTTCTGAAAACCAGGAGGAACAAAAGTAGTCTCTGGAATATCTACCGAGTCTTCAGGAGAAATAAGAGAAGAATCAGGACTATTAGTGCTATGAGCAGGCTGAGGCCTTACACAATCATCCAAAAAAGAGATCTCTTGAGCAGGGAATATAAGGTGGAAACAATCTGAGATGAATGAGGAGAATGTGTAACTTTAAATGGTAGAATATCTTCCTGGAATATGACATGCCTACTCATAAACACCTTGTGAGATTGTAAATCATAAAGCTTGTAAGCCTTTTGACCATATGGATATCCAATAAAGAGGCACTTAATTCCTTTAGCAAAGAACTTGTCTCGATGAGGAGATGTATCTAGGGCATAACACAAACAACCCAGCACCCTGAGTTCAGCATAATTGCGGAGTTTTCCTAGCAAAACTTCATAAGGTGTCTTCCAGTTAAGAGCAACTGAAGGTAGCTTATTGATCAAATAGGTAGCAGCTAAAAGACATTCTCCCCAAAATTTCTTTGGTAAATTGGCATATAACATCAAGGCTCTAGAAGTTTCAATCAAATATCTATGCTTTCTTTCCACCCTCTCATTCTGTTGGGGAGTGTAAGGAGCACTTCTTTGATGCAAAATCTCGTTGGACAAGAACAATTTAGAACATGACTCTTGAAAGATCTCAGACCCATTATCACTCCTAATAACCTTAACATGTTTTCCAAACTGAGTATATATTTGTTGCGGGAAATTCTGAATAATGAATTCAACCTCAGTCTTGAATTTTAACAAGAAGGTCCAGGTTAGACGAGAATGATCATCTACAATGGTAAGGAAATAATGAGCACCAGTGAGAGAGGGAGTTCTATAAGGGCCCCATAAATCAATGTGTATGAGGTCAAAAGAGGCTGATGCCCTTGAAACACTTCTGTTGAAAGGTAACATGTGCATTTTTGCTAAATTGCAAGTGTGACACCCTCAAATTTGCGGAAAGAAAAAAATAATTTAAATAAATAAAAGATGAGAATACGTTTCTAATAGGTTCACTTTAGTGAAAATCGGTATATTTTAAAAACCGGAACCTACTATTAAATATATTCATCATAAGAAGGTGTCTTAAATAAAAAGGTTCATAACAAAAAAGGAAATAATATTATACATAAAAAGTATCTGAAACGGGAGACATGTTTCCCGTATAAATACAAAATAAAAGAGTGTATAATAATATACAATCCTAAAGAACCGAATATAGGTCCAAGGTAAATACTTCGCTCGCTAGCTCGTCAATGTACCCAATGTATGCATCACAAACCTGCCAACCGCATTAAATATAAACACGGAAGCCACAGTCAGTGGGGAGTAACTCCGAGTTCTCCAGCCACGAAATGTCGAGTTTAATTAAACATGAATAACATAAAAGCAATGTATATGGAAAATACAAAACCTTAACAAATATGATATGCTTTTCATGTTATGAACAAATAACTAACATATAACCTAGCATATGAAAGCTATCATGTGAAACTGTTATTAATCTATAACACGAGGTAGGGAAGCTGGTATGCTAGCTCAGAGGTTACCGTTAACATGGCCATGATACACTCAAACCCTAATCAACACGTAATCATGTGAATCAGTTAACAATCGGTAATCCAAACTCTATCAATCCTAGCCGGCTTGCATCTCACCTTCTAGAACTCATAGAATCATACACACATGAAAGACCAATCCGTCTAGAAACAGGCATAAGTTCTTAGGACAGTCAATAGTCGACTTCTGTAACTCGAGTCTATACCACAATGTAGGAAAACATCCTAGCCCTAGACTGATCAGACCTAGCGACAACAGCTAACCCATTCCCTGTCTCATTACATAACCGTACATGAGAAACTCTACTAGGCGACCCCCTAAGCAGAGATGGCTAGTACTTAAGCTGGCTTCATTCCCAAAGTGGAAGCAATTAGGCAGCCATGCCCCCGGCTTGGTATCAAAAGGCCCAAGCCAGTGACACAAAAACTATCAAGCCATGAACATATACTCGTTAAAGATAGTAAGGCCTATCAATGTCATGGTCCAAGATACTCATTTAGAATTAGAATGGTCAAGACGCCATATACTCATAATTCTCGATGGGTACTTAGTCAACACGACACCAACCATATAATCAAACAGTCACGGGAAAACATCCTATCATGTGACTAATTTGCATATAAATCATAATCAAATATCATATCGCCTCATATCTACTAAGGCTAATTCAATAATTAAATAAAACCTTACTTGAAGACCAATCCCCGACCCGAGTCCCGCGACGGGTCATCAGTCAAAACGGGGCTGACTAGATCTTAGTTTGACCAAACCCGTTTGGTCAAACCGGCTAGAAACAGAGTCTTTTTCACATAGACTTAATCATAAAAATCAACATATTCAATACATGTTATTTTCTTAAAACTTCTAACATGTGAAATATTACAACATCCCAAAACCCGTTTGACTTAAAGAATATAAATTTAAACTACGATCTCGTCTTATAATTCCTAACATGTGAGAAATAATAATTCAATGAGAATCTTTTTAAATAAATATTTTACTTATTAATATTTCTCGCTTGCTAATTATTACAAAACGCGATAAAAATGACGATAACTCAAAAACCGTCACAAGTCCCAAGGTGGGACCCACGGGCTGAGTTGGGCCGGACCCCACATGGGCCTGAACTGGGCCCCACGGCCTAAATGGGCTGTTTTGGCAGATTTTACACTTATTACCAAAACCGTTTCTTAATTATTTCCCGCATGCTTAACTTAATTAAAACTCGTCAAAACAACCACATAACAATCAAACATCGACACAACCCAAAGACCAAAACCCGGACCCACCTTGGACCAGCCCAGACCGGGTTTGAACCGGCCTGGACCGGCCGGTTTGGTCCGGTTCACCACCACCACTATTTCCGGCCACCACCAAACAACCACCCTAAATTCCAAATTAATTCTAACATGTTTTTAATTAACAACACCCATTTTTAAACAATCAAAACAACCATCAATCATACAAAAATCATGATTATGAAGAATCATCCAAATTCATCAATAACCACCAAACTGTTATAAAATCATAAAACACCATAATAACTACTACTTAACAGGTTACTAACTAAAAATCATCACATCATAATAATATGAACAAAAACTAAAGATGAACCAAAACTAAAGAAAAACCAAAGCTACTAAGGTATGTAACATCTATTCGTCGAGTAACTCGGAATCGTTACCTTAGCTAGAAAAATCAATTAGCACCAAAATAAGAAGTATAAACTAAGAAAACCGTCTTCTAATCTTCCCCTAATATATACGAGTCACCAAACTCGTCTTCAAAATCTTCCCCTATAAGAAAATGACAGTAAAACATTATTAGAAGTAAAAATAATTTTCCTAGTTAAAGTGTTGAAAACGATTTTGACGGAATTGAAATAAACCGTATCTTGAAGATGGAGAGGCGAGTAGGAGATCTAGACTTATAAGTTAGTGACGGATTTAATAAGAAATAAGAATTTTAATGAAAGGTTTGCTCCAGAACAATGAAGAACAAATGATGAACGACGAAGAACACGAAGACGTTAAAGAAAGTGATATTTTTTGATCTTTATTTGATTTATTGTAAAGAAAAGTTTTGGTGAGTTATTTTGGTGAGGTAGCCGTTATTATAGAGGAAATAGGGAGTCTGGGATTTTGAAATTGTTGTGGTTACGGAATTAACCTCGCGTTAAATAATATATACGGTAATTGATTAAATATTACGTTAATTAAATTAAATATCTAGATATTATGTTATATTAATGAAGAGAAATGAAAATATCAAGCCCTATGAGAGGACAAAGGAGACGTGAGAAATGAACACAAATCGGGTCTGTTTTTAAGCGATTGCGGAATTTAAGTTGACAGACCGATAAAGTTACAAATATCTTCGATATTATTATTAGTTTAATCATATTAATTAAAAGATCTAACATGAGTGAAAAATAGGTGACATGGGGCGTGTGAAATGGGTAGGAATCGGGTCTGATTTTGAGCGATTTGCGTAATTTAAACGGACGGATCGATAAAGCTACAAATATCTTAGATATTTGTATTAGTTTAATCGAAACAATTAAAATATCTCAAGTGAGTGGAAAACGATGACATGGGCGTGTGACTCATGCCAAAGTCGAGTTTCGATTTTGTTACGGGATTTACGATGAGTCGGGAATAGTTAAATGACGTTCGGTTAAAACCGTAAACGTTATTCTTTAAATTCCGAATAAATTCAAAATAATTATATTAAATTATGATAAATCTTAATAAATCTAAATAAAAATAAATCAAAAATATTATTTTTTTAAATAAAATTTCGGTCTTCAAACTTATGAGGCGAGTCGGGAAAAGTCAACGGAAGTCAAAGTTGACTGAAAAGTCGAGAAAAGTCGAAGATGACTTAAAAGTCAAGAAAAGTTTAGAACGACTTAAAAGTCAAGAAAAGTCAATGACGAGTTTCAAAAAGTCAAGAAAAGTCAAAGACGACTTAAAAGTCAAGAAAAGTCAAAGATGACTAAAAACGTTCTTTTCATGAAATCTCTCAGAAATTCCAAATACGAACGCGGAATTTCAAAATAAGACTCCGAACAAAAATTCATATTTTAAAAACTTAAGTTCTACTGAAAAGTGTTAGTAAATATTTTTACTAGAAAAATTGGTATTTTTCGGGTTGTTACATGAACTTTATATTTCCTCTCTTCATATATAGCCGTGTATAGGGCTGAGCAAAAGCGGTTAACCGCACCGGTTTTGCAATCCGGATCAGTGAACCGGTTTTAAAAGTTGTTATTTTCTTGCACCGAATCCGAACCGATTTAATCCGGTAGACCCGTTTTTTTAAAAATTTGCAACTGGATCTGAATACCGGATTATCCGCTTCGGTTTCACAACCGGTTTTCGTTAGAATTATATCGTATAATAAGACAGAAAAAGACGAAAAAAGTAGTATATACACCAAATTAATGCATAAAAGCAAGAAAAAACATACTCCTGATACAATTAATAAACAAAAACTAGAACAATAAAAAAAAAGACGAAAAAATACGGATAAAAAGACAGAAAAAAGATGGAAAAAAGTTGTATAAATCAATAAGGTGAACAAGGGATAGATATTGAATATACAAACCTTAAATCTTGTTCGAAAAATTGATGAAAAGATGTTAGATCTAGAGTTGATTTTGATTTGAGAGAGGGAAAGAAAAGATGGCTCCTAGAGGGGATTAGGTTTTAGTGTTTTACTGAACAAGTGAAGGATTTGGTGGAATGGTGGGTAATTGGGTATATATTCACTATTGGGCTTTTGAGGTTTTACTTATCATAATTCATAAGTTGCTGGGATTTTTTTTTTGTTTATTATACACCGGTTTTCAAATTGGGCTCCGATTTGAAATTATTGAGATCCAAAACCGATCCGGATTGACACAAAACAAAGCGGTTCGGGTACCAAAACCGAAAAAAACCGAATATTCGGGCTCCGTTAATCGGATTTTGGTTTGGATTCGGTTTTTAAATCCGAATCGGTTGTTTTTGCTTAGCCCTGGCCGTGTACGCGTGTATCACCCATATTGTAATATATACTATATATTAAATCCTGAAATCAAGGGACTTTCATGTAATTAAATAAAGTTATACAAACTAATTATACTATAGAGTTTATCAATAATGCTGTGTGATAGACTTGATCAAGGGATTTCAACGTAAATATTATATAATTTTGGTTGTAAGTATAAATTTAGAAAATACCTAATTAGGGTGATTTTCCTTAAAAATAAACATGTCCCACTTATGATATTAATTTGTAGCATGGAATATACATTAAATTAAAATTTTGTAATTATTTAACTTACCCAAAATATTTTGGAAACTATTAAAAGGCAAATAAAGCAAGTTAGGTTTTCAAAAGATTTAATATTGCATAATTCATTTAAATTGATTTAACATATACTCCCTCCAATTTTTCATCTTCTTCCCTCTTTCCATATTGGGCCAATTGTGGTGATGTTCCCTATTTTCTTATTTGTGAGTAGTTGTGTGGTCCAAATTTAATTGAATGTGGGGTAGTGTGTTTTGTGTGGTCCAAATTGATTTCCTTAATCCTTGTGTCCAAAAGAAAGGGGAAGAATATGGTAAATTGGAGGGAGTATGTAATATATTTATATAAATATATAAGACTCTTAAAATTGCATATTTACTCAAATTGCATGTTTAATCATCAACTAATCTAATTATAGTACCACTCAGTTCAATAGTGAAAGTAACAATATTAGAACCGGAAGTAATGAAAGTAATAGAACAACAACGGGAGTAGTGAAATTTTCGATATTAATGCGACATTAGTGAAAGTATCAACAATTACGGCGAGAGTAGTGAAAGTAACAATAATTACGACGGGAGTAGTGAAAGTAACAATAGTAATTATAACGAATGTAATAAAAGAAACAATACTAACAATAAAAAAAGTATATATGAACAATTAGCCGACCAATTTATTAAAATAAAATATTAATAGTGGGCATAATGAATTGTCTAATAATTTATTTATCGTAATTTTAAGATATGTCATAAGAAAATATATTAATGATAAATTTATAAGTTATACAACTTTAAAGTATATTTAATTAAAATAAATTTTAATAATAAATATAGGTACTCCGGGCGGAGCGGGCCACCAATACTAGTGATCGTATATTTGAGAAGTTAGCCGGGACTAAACTTTTTATATTTCTTTTTCTCAATATTACCTGATGCAGTGACGCCCTTAGGCTGCAGCAGTAGCACAAATAGACTATCAATCTAAAAAAGAGACGGATAAGTTAACCAGGTTTCCATTCTAACCAAATTCTCGTAACAATAATAACAGATGACAATATTACAATTACAAATCTGACTTTTACTACTAACGACCTAACAAGTCATTTTGTACAGTTTCCATCTCTTATTCACTTGTAGAAATAAAATATAAAGGAATAAAATTGTAAAAAATAAATAAATAAATAAGAGAGCAATCTAAAAATCCCAGCATCATGCTTTGTGATTCCGGTTGCATTTCCCTTGCTACAACCGTACCCTAAGATCGTAACGTAATAATACTCCGTTGTTAAGACCTAACTATAATAAACAATACATAATACTGATACGTAGTATTATACTATGATACGTATTGGAATAAAAATTAGACCTGAGGAAGAGGAGGAGGAGGGATGAGAGAAAGACGACAAAGAGGGCAAGTAGGTTGAGTAGTAAGCCAAAGGTCAACGCAATGAGAGTGAAATCTATGTTTACATTGAATCAACACCTTGACTTTATCACCCTCATTAAATTCACCAAGACATATGCAACATTCACTCTCATCCTTCCTTTCCACTTGTGTCTCTACGTGCAGTGTAATCGGCATGGCCTTGATTACCGCGGCGTCGAGCCCTTTCGAAGGAGCTGCTTGCTGTGGCGCGCGTTGGAGGGATACAACGGCGGTGCGAAGGTTGCGAAAGCGAAAGAACCAACGAGCGTAAAGGAGGAGTAAAGTGGCAAGTAGGACAATGGCGAATAGTATGAAGAGGTAGAATAGTGTTTGGCCGTGTATATGGAAGTTTCTGTCGTCTAATTGAGTGTAGTGTAAGTGGGATAAGGGGGAGGTGTTGGAGTTGGGATTTGTTAGGTGTGGTAGGTGGTTTAGTTGACGGCGGTTGCCGGTAATCGACATTTTTCAATTAGAAGGAGGTGGTGGCCTGGTGGTGGTGGAAGTAAGTAAGTAAGTAAGTAAGTAAGTTTGGGCCAAGGGGTGAATGAATGTTGTTGTGGGAGAATAGTAGTGATGATTTGAGTGTTTTTGTAGGGTGTATATAATGGAAAAAAGTGTATGGATGATGATGTCCAAGACTACCCTCAACTTGATAGTGGGTGAGGATCCCCTCATGCAGGATGGGGTTAGGAGAAGACTCATTTTTATTATCTAACATTACCTCAACTATAGTCTAATTTTAATTTAAATTGTTCTTATAAATTAAAGCTTATTGATAGGGTATAAATATTGTTCATGACCTAAAACTAGATGACCCACATAAATCCGAACTATTTTGGTGACCGAGTGACTTTGACATTGGAAAATCGTTTAAAAAAATATACGTAGATCTGCTTTAGGCCTAGACATAACGAACTACAGATATCTATATAGTAGACTAATATGGTTTTTATTAGGTTGAATATGAGTTATTTGGCACCGTAGTCGTGCAGTTTAATGAGACAAAAAATCTTATTTTTCTATAGAATACGATCACCATTTGATATAAGTGTGACGCTTACTATATACTCCTATTTTATTATCTTTGTTTTTTAAACTCTATGACAATGATTGCGTTTTTTAAGTCAAACAAATTCATCATTTTCGTCTGTTAAGTGGGTAAGATTTTGCATTTCATGAATGCACTATGATCATTAGACCTTCATAAAAGCTGATGAATAAATTACAAGAGAAATATCGTCGGACAAAAGTTTTATACTGCGTGCCATGATGAAGAGGCCTATTGTTACCTTTGTTAGTTACCGTAATTTGTAAGTTGTAACTAAATTATTCAAGTGAAATAAACAAACAATAAGCCCACTAGCATTAGTGTCATGCCCTCAATAAATTTGGTGAAAAAACTTCACACATACAAGTGGATATATGTTGGGAGGTAGAGTTGATACGTTGAGATGAAAATGCATGAAACTATCAAAACAATGTCAAGCGTTCCATGATACGTAAACTTACTAGTTCACTGAATAGTGACTTCGAGAGAAAGTCAAAGGAAAATAAAAAGGGAAAAAAAAGTATAAATCTGTATAAAGTTGTAAAGAACTGGCACTTCCTTTTTTGACTAGAATGACATAAACCGAATTTGGAGAATGGCCAAATAGTGCAATACATCGTGCATATATAAAACACAATCGGTGGGGTCTAATGACAAGTTTGTTGATTGTGGTTTCTATGACATAAAGGAGGATGAAATGGACCTCCCGATCGAAGTGTTCCTGTAGCACATTGATACCGACGTGTTCGTATACCACATTGATAAAAAAGAGATAATTTAACACTTTATAAGCTAAGGTTATTTTATTTATTGTCAATTGGTTTTAAAGTAAAACTTGATTTGCCTTATAAAACATACTCTCACTCCTTATATGACTACGGCTAAGGCCGGTTTGCATAACTTGCCAACTAGGTAGCACCAAAACGGACACGTGATACGGCATATCGTGAAATTTAGGACACATGACACGGTTAAATTTAATAAAATATATATTTTATAGTAATAAATAACGTACGATTTTAATTTTGTATTAGTATTTGATATTAAATGTAAATAATTGAAGGTAAATTTTGACTTTGATTATAATTTATTCTCATTTTCCACCTAAAATATTTTCTAATCAATCTCTTTTAATCTTACAACCTCTCATTCATTCTTTATAGGTGTCCGTATGTCCGTATGTCCGACACGATATCCAACACGGGAAGGTTAAGTAAGAAAAGTGTCCGTGCTACCTAGCTTAACAATACTAGGATGCCATCGAATTTGATGGACACTACCTGCACTTAATTGAATGATGGTTTGAAATACAATATAGCGTATGAGAACGTATAATATTATAATATAAATATAAAGCAAATGGGTTTAAATCATTTAATCTTAAATCAAGTGTTAATGATCTTTATTAGGTTGAAAAAAGGAGAGATGATTTGGAAAGGTTGAGATCCTACCTGTTTTTTCAAATATTTAACATTCAAATTGGGGTATCTACCAGTCGGTCCAAGATATGCAAAGGCAACTTGTGGCTTAGTTTGGGCCTACTGTTGCTTTCGCCCATTAACTTTCGCGCTAATGAAGCTTAGACTACATTGCACTTAGTAGAACAATCATGTAACTAAAGACTCAATCAACATATATTATTATTACGACTACTTGAGGGACCATCTATTATGATTATGAAGAATATTTATTGCATATATTTCCTCCATTTTGGTGAATTATTATCCTTTTATTTTGGCACAAATACAAAGGAAAGTGCAAGGAAATATTTGTGATTATACTTATTGGAAGACAAATGGACAATAATCACATTGGAATTCAAATTACTCATAGAAACTCCTCCTAATAAAGAAAGGACAACAATCAACTCAAACACCCAAAAAAAAAATATGACAACAATTGACCGGGACGAGGGAGTAGTATAGGAGTATGTTTTTTTATGCAGAGTAATTAGGTAATGAAAGAAGAAATGACAATGAATTACAATGGATTATTGTTTTTAAATGTTTGGTTTATGGTAGGGACGGGGCACATTGACAACACTTAAATATGTCGTGTCTAGATTAGCTTATTGAGTCATTTTATGTTGCTTTATATGGGTCATTAGCACCGGTTTTGTGCTAATTTTGTTTCTTGTGGTTTGTCATAACTTTGTTTATCCGAGTCTTTTTTGTACTAATATGGGTCGAATGATTTGTAGGGAGTCGGCTTGGTGAACGACTTGAAGGTCTATTTCCTTTAGTGCCATGAAGAGAAACCTAGAAGGGCCCACCAAGGAGTCAAACCAAAAAGTCAACAAAACTCAACCAAAGTCAAAGTCAAACCCGAGGCCGGGTCAATAAAGGTCAAACCCGAGGAGTCAATAAATCCAACTAAGAGTCAACATTGAAGAAATAGAGGCAAGCATAAGGCAGTCAACAAAAGTCAACAAGGGCGATTTTTGAGGAAAAACAATACTGGCAACTTGAAAGGCAACGCGGCCAACGTCACCCGGCGCTGACAGCGTCCTGCGTACCTGGCACGCGACTCTTTTTCCGCCTTCTTGTTCTTTGAAGCCCATTTCTCAAGGCCCTAGGTTTCCGGAACCAAGGGTATATAAGAGCAACAAATTGAAATATTTAACATCTATCACATCATCTCATATCATACTTGAATCTCTAATTGGTTGTTCACCTTTATCATCTTTTATTAGAACTTTTAGTATTTTGTTTATAATCCTTTGGTTATGGAAGGCTAATCCTTCAAAGCTTAGTGTAATTTGAACACGGTACACACCTTTAGCATTGTAAAACTCTCTAAATCTTCTTCTTCTTCTTTATTTAATATCTTTTTCTTGTGTTAATCTTTCATTATTGAGTAGATGAATGTTTAGTTTGACTAACTCTACATTTTGTTTGCTTAATGAATGCTTGTTCTTGTTAGGAATTGTCACCCTATACTTGAATGTTTGAAGGAAACTTGAAAGATTTCAACTTTGGTTTAAAGTTGGAGTCTTTTGGGTACAAAATGATATGTTGTGTAATTATAACATGGTTGAAGTGTTGTGTTACATGATTCTAGCTTAATCCGTTGATTTAATTCTTAAAGCTTGCTTCTTTAGTTGTACTTATGTTTTAATAAGTATTGATTAAGTTGTAAAGGGTCAACTTGGATGTTTTAATTCTTGTTGACTATAATGTTGGGAGATAGTATTAGATAAATGAGAAGATAAGTATAAAAGAGTTAACTTTGCTATTGGTTGTGTGTCTTGGGATAATTGCACTAAGCACTTGTCTCATACTTGATATTTGCATACTAGGTGTTTGTTGGTTGTCCTAGACTAGAAAAGTTTGCATTTTTGATATCTTCATGTTCCTATTTCAACTCAAATTCTCCATTTATGTTTACCACTTGTTTTCCCAGTGTAATTACCCATAGTTTGTGATTAGTATTAAGTAGTAAAATAATTTAGTAATTAGTATCTTAATTAGTTTTTAGCAAGAGTTTGTTAGTTAGCTTAGCTATTCACCGCTTTCTATTGGGTTTGACCCTGGACTTGCCCTTTACTACCCTTTTATTAGGATTTATAAGATTGTATTTGTCCATGTTTTTACCTAGTCTAACGACCCTAGGAAAATATCTCGTCACACATGGTATGAGGTGATTTAGAATGATTGTAATATACGAAAAAATTCATCAATTAAATAGAAAAAATCAGAATTTTGTATGATTGTGTTTTGTTTTTCTTTGCTAAAACGTAAGCATTTCATAAAGATAACAATTTACACTACAAGAATTTTCCAACTACTATACAACTTCCGTGCTCATATTATACTAATTTCACCTTAGACAACCAAATGAAATCCTTGGATGAGATTCCATCAGCTCTAGAATAATCCTAAGCAACGTGAGAATCAAATAGTACATGAGCCTCTTAGTAGGCCAATCATTGAACGTCGTGCACCAAATAGATTAAATCTATTAGTGCAAGATGAGGAGAATAATCATTTTGATGTTATAATTTACATTGATGATGATCCTAGGTGTTGGAAAGAGGTTATGACAAGTTCAGACTATGAGAAATGGCTTAAGGCTATGGAATATGAGATGGAGTTTATGAGAATCAACAAAGTGCGGCCTTTGGTTGATAACTCTAAGAACATAAAAACCATTAGATGTAAATGGGTGTTTAAGAAAAATATTGGAACAGTCGGTAAGGTTGAAACCTTAGCCCGTCTAGTTGCCAAGGAAAATATTGATTATGAAGAAAGTTCTCCTTTGTGTCAATCCTCAAATATATTTGGATTCTGCTTACTATAGCTGCATACTACGATTACGAGATATGACAAATGGATGTGAAAACAACTTTTCTTAATGGGGAGTTAAAGGAAGATGTATATATTACTCAACGTGAAGGGTTTACATTTCCTTCTTCTACTAATAAAGTATGTAAGTTTCAGCGATCCATTTATGAATTAAAGCGAGTTTCTCGCAGCTGGAATATCCATTTACACGCGATAATTAAAAAGTTCAATTTTGTGGGTTTTGAGGAGGAGGAGTCTGTGTACAAGACTGTTAGTAGTGGCATGATCGTTTTTTTGGTCTTATATGTCAATGACATATACATTTTACTAATGGTAAATGATGTACCAGCCATGCAAGATACAAGGCTCCATGAATGATTAGGAAAAGGCCGCTTATATTCTTGGAATAAAGATTTATAAAGATAGATCAAGGAAGTTTCTTGGACTCTCCAAGTCTATGTACATTGATACCATCTTAAAGAGGT
Source organism: Heliosperma pusillum (assembly GCA_022085475.1). Taxonomy (NCBI): domain Eukaryota; kingdom Viridiplantae; phylum Streptophyta; class Magnoliopsida; order Caryophyllales; family Caryophyllaceae; genus Heliosperma; species Heliosperma pusillum. The sequence continues at coordinate 36,589 of JAIUZE010066506.1, read as the reverse complement.
ATTACATAGAAAAATCCAAAAGTTATATTTTGTAATAGGATCTTCAATTTCTCTATCTAGGAAGGATTTCGTATGATTCTAGAAGAAACAATGTGCATGAGTGAAGTCCCATATGGAAGTGCAGTGGGAGATATCATGCATACCATGACATGTGCAACACCTGATGTTGCTTACGAGCTAAGAATAGTGAGTAGATATCAAGGGAATCCGGGTGAGGAACGATATCAGAATGTAGTGAAATTCGTTCTTAAGTACTTAAGAAGAACTAAGGACAAATTTCACATTTATGGAGACAATGACCTAAATTGTTTGGGTAATACTGATGCTAGTCTTGCATCAGACAAGGATAATAAAAAAAAGTCCACCTCTGGTTATGTTTTCACTTTGAATGGTGAAGCAGTTCGGATTAGAAAGTTCTTAACTGAAGATAGTGTAGTTTTTCAGTGAAGGAAGATGTTCCTTTATTGTGTGACAGTATATGTGTTACTGGTCAGGAAAAGAGCCAAGGTTACACCATTGATCAAAACATGTTGTGCGAAAGTTTAATCTGATTAGCAAAATTGTGGAACATGGAGAATTTGAGATATTCAAGTACAAAAGGTAGAGGAAAATTGTTAAGGTTCATAAGCGATTGACTGTAGGTCAAGTGGGAGATTATTTTTGAAATTATTCTCTAGACCAATCGTTATGTCACATTTTGAACACATTTCATATTATTTATATTTATTATTTGATATTAATAAAATTGCATAGTTTTTAACGTATTGTGTTTGAGAACCATATGTGATAAGTCCTTGACTGAAACGTATGCTTAACATTATAATTGAGATTATAATAAAAAGTGTCAAACATTTTAGGGTTTGATCTTAACCTATTCTTGGTTGAAGGGTTATTAAAAAGGCCTATGATGACCCATATAGACGAATATATATACAGCATTATTCATTTTATGGATATAATGGATCTCATTCATTACGTTGTATGTATAAGTGACCATACAGAGATATAATCATGAATTGAACTGACCGACTGTAATACCTGCCTTTTATAGACTTGTTGACCGACCTTTGACCTGGTATTTGTAGGAGTGATAGGGGAGCTATGCGGTGTTTGACCTTTGTACTTGACTTAGGAGCTTTCACTAGGCCGAGTGTCACAAACACTCGGCCGAGTGCGGCATACTCGACCGAGTATGAGCCATACTCGATCGAGTAAGGCGGATGTCAACGCGTTATATAAAACATGGAGGTTGCGACTCAAATCATTTCTTGAATATCCTTTCTCCATTTCTCATAAATCTAAACCTAACTTCCTCTCCCTTTCCCTTCCCTTCACCCCAACACCCCATAACACCTCAATAAATCCTCTACCTAGTAGACCACTGTGAGAGCGGAATAGAGGAGTCAGGATATAACCCTAACTGATTGATTGGCCTAGCCAGGTAAGTAACTACCGTAGTCTTGGTATTAGTATTAGAGACGATAGTTGTGATAGGATTGTATTATTGACTGTAGGTGTCAATAGGGGTGTCTCATGTGCATTTGTGTGATGGTAGGTGGCTGCGGGAGGATTCGCGTAAGGTAGAGTTTTCCTACTCAGTATGATTATGTATTGTTGTTATGATTATTGATTGTTGATATACATGATATGATGATATGATTATTGAGATGATGATTGTGGTTGTTGGATTGAGATTGAGATTGGTATATTGTAAGTGATGTCGGGAGATGGTTTCACCACCATGTTTCGCCTCCTGTGACTCATGTCACAAGGGGGATGCGCACATTAATGACCTGGATTCGGCCGTTGTGATAAGCGGAAATTTTGATGTCCAGTGGTGCGGTCTTGCATAGGTAGGGGTGGGTTACCTGTTACAATAGAACTCAGCTACTCGTTGCGATTAGAGCCACTTGTGCTACCAGAGTTTGGAGATGATGATGAATGATTTGAGATGATTGTGATGTTACTATTGTTATTGATTGCGATATATGGTGTAATTGTATTGACCCCTTCTTTGTTTTTGGAACTACGGTGATCCATTGAGGAATGGTGAGCAGGGAGTCTAGCATGTATTGTTTGCGAGAATGCTTAAGAGTTAGCTAGGATGCTACGAGATGACGACTACATTAGCTTTTAACGATCATTAGTTGTTCAATCATTAGACATTTTGGATTTCTAATTTCAATTGTATTTCATTTAAAATTTGGTTATTGTAATTATGTTAAACCAGATTTATATTTAAATGTCCTTTATTGTTTATTTGATATGTATTAACTCGGGCAGCCGAGATGATAGCACTCCCATTTACAAAGGAAGGTCTTGTTGAAGGCTCCTTGGGAGATGGGGGTGTTACAAACTGGTATCAGAGCGACGATTTTGGAACCTGGACCAATGAACCAAATGAATGTAGGGTGTCAATTAAAATAAACCTGATGTATGTACGTTAAGACCCAACCAATATTTGATTTTGGGTGAGAAGGCGCCCTGACTTCAGAATCCCGACCCTAATAAGCTTAAGCCAGAAACTCCGCGGATGGGTAATGGCGTCGGGAAGTATGCGTGTGTGATGTGTTAGATGTTATGGTAACTATATATGTAACTTGTATGTGAGATGGTATGTGTATAAACCTTGCTTGAGACACATAAATGATTATGTGGGTGACATATTTACTGTTGGAAATTCAGGTGAATGTGTGATCTGTTGTGATGAAATTGTGGTGAATGGATGCCTATAATTGACGCACGAATGTGAAAAATATAATGTGAGTGAGGATGCTAATAAGAGTCGTTGTGGTGTAGTGTAAATGTATGAGCTACCTACGCGTGAACGGTATTGTTATTGGTGTATTTGAATTGTGTTATTACTTGAGACATTGGTCGTACGCGTGGGTGAATACTCAATGTAACATGCATCGATTACTTATGATCTAACTTGTGACGAGTTCTAAGTTTGTCCTGGACTCCGAACAATATTAATTATTTCGTGTGTTGCAGGAAATTCATAACCACTGTTTTCTGGTTCGAATCTTTAAGGTACTCGCCCGAGTACGTTCGAGTACTCGACCGAGTGTGGCTTACTCGACCAAGCGTAATGTATACTCAACTAAGTGCATGATTGGTAGAAGAAAATTTCACAGCCCCATTTAGGCACTAAACTGAGCATTCATGAACACGCGGCCGAGTGAAAGCTACTAGGTCGAATACCAAGGTCAAACACCACATAGCTACCCTATCACTCTTACGAATACCAAGTCAAAGGTCGGTTAACATGTCTTTAAAAGGCGTGTATTAAAGTCTCCCCCCTTAACAAGAACTTTCTAACACCCGCAATTTTAGTAATTAGAATTTAATAATATTTTATTATTATTAGTTAGTCTTAGTTTTAGTCTTAGATTATAATTTTAATTGTTGGGATAAATACGCGTCTATTCCATCATTTCCAAGCCCATATTCAGGCTCTATTCGAAAATTTAAGTGAGTAAAGGTCCCAAGTGAAGGTTCGGCCTTCTATTCCCCTTTACCCATCGAAACTAAGCCATCTAACTATTTTCCCCATTCATTTTTAAGCAACTTTCACTCACTTCATCTCCCACACCAAGACCTAAACCTCCGATTTCATTCATAACCCTCACAACTCAAAACCACCATAACTTTCTCATCTCTTACTCTTTTTCTTTGATTCTTGTTTCATTATTTCTCTTTTATTATTCTCTTTCTTTTAAGGTGAGAAAGATCCATGCTTTTAGAGCTCGAATTTCTCATCTTTTTCTTGAGGTCAGAGTTTATCTCAAGGTTCGATTTTCTTGTAGGAGGAGATCTTCAAGACCCGGACAAGGATTATTTTCTTATTGAAGAGCAACTTGAAGAGTGAAGAGCTAGCACCGGTAATGTTGACGGGTATCACATTTTATATGTTTTCTATATGTTTTAGGGTAGTATTTATGAGAAAGACGAGTTCTTTGTTAGCTTTTGGTATGAATTGATGCTCTCACATGTTAACATGTTGAATGTTGATGATGTGGTAGTTAATCTACCCTTTTGTTAATTAATTATGTGTTAAAACAATCAAAATTTGTTGAATTAACCCCCTTGATACTTGTGTCGGATGTTTTGTGACTCACATGATGTTGGAATGTTGTCGAGTGTCGGATTTGAGTCGATATTACCGTTTTGGTTGAGTTTCCAATGTTTTAAATACTTGTTTGTGCTGTCTTGTGCCCTACTCGACTAAGTGTTATGACCCACTGAGGTCACTGAACCGAGTACTTGAGATACTCGACCGAGTGCTCTCTGAACATAATCCCTTGATTGTTGAACAATCGACCGAGTAGAGGTCACTCGGCCGAGTGCCATAGTTACTCGACCGAGTGCATACTGTGTGACTGACCAACTTTCGTAAAATGGTCATATGGCCCTAGTTTCTTGCTTGTTTTGGGCGTGTGACCTACCGTTTTAACCGTAATAGGATAAGATATCACCTCCACTTGTAATTAATTCATTATCATGCCTATAACTGAAGTTCCAACCATTTAAAATTGACCTTTGTCTTAGATAGTTTCCAAATATGTTGTTTTGAGATAGGATTTAGGTTCCCTATTGATTATGCTTTCTAAACCTTTTCTAATGCTTATGTATCATGTATTGACTCTTTTTTTTATCATTGTTAGATATATCTTATGCCTTAATTACATGTTTAGAGACGGTTTGTATGTTTAACTCGTTTAAGTAATTTATACTATGTGTATTTGGTTGTGTCTTGGTAGTTGAATGATATTGAGCTCTCATTTTGCGTTTGTACCTTTATACTCGTTAGACTTTATGTCGGAGAGATAGAGGCACATTCAATTGTATGATAATGGCGATATGAAGACGTTGTTGGGAGGCGAACTTAATTCGTTGATCGATCCGGCCATCAAATGTTGTATCCATGCGAGTTGGTGTTATTTGCATGTAGCGTACTTGCTTGACCGTTTTCACGATGCCTCATTGATATGAGTACTCGTTATGTTGACAACTAATTCAGTTAGCTACCCTTGTCGGAATTGGTATACCCGTCTCTTTTTGCCTCTTCCGTTAGCTGCCCTTGCCGAAATTGGGGGTACTCGGCTTCCGTGTTGTAGACCGAGTCTTGGATGTGGCACGCCTTACCACTTGTCGAATCGGAAAACACCCATATCCAGAGAGTCTGGCCAGATTTACACTAGGACCGTATTATTATCGTCATCCTACCGAGAGGATTAGAGTCTGGAGTTGTCTTGTCTTGCATAGTGTAGATGCTAGTGCATTTCATCTACCGTGAGAGTATGTTTGATCATGTGATTGTATACTTAAATATTGTGTGCCTATGATTGGTTTGATTGTTGAGTCCCTAAACTCCTCAAGTATGTAACAACCCGAAATATACCCGATTTTTCTAGTAAAAATATTTACTAACACTTTTCAGTAGAACTTAAGTTTTTAAAATAGGAATTTTTGTTCCGAGTCTTATTTTGAAATTCCGCGTTCGTATTTGGAATTTGTGAGGGATTCCATGAAAAGACCGTTTTTAGTCATCTTTGACTTTTCTTGACTTTTAAGTCGTCTTTGACTTTTCCTTGACTTTTTAAAGTCGTCATTGACTTTTTCTTGACTTTTAAGTCGTCATAAACTTTTTTTGACTTTTAAGTCATTTTTGACTTTTCTCGACTTTTAAGTCGACTTTGACTTTCGTTGACTTTTCCCGACTCGCCTTATAAGTTTGAAGACCGAAATTTTATTTAAAAAAATAATATTTTTGATTTATTTTTATTTAGATTTATTGGAATTTATGATAATTTAATAAAATTATTTTGAATTTATTCGGAATTTATAATAAGGTTTTACGGTTTAAACCCGGGAATCATTTAACTATTCCCGACTCATCGTACATCCCGAAACAAACCCGAAACTCGACTTTGGCATGAGTCACACGCCCATGTCATCGTTTTCCACTCACTTGAGATATTTTAATTGTTTCGATTAAACTAATACAAATATCTTAGATATTTGTTACTTTATCGATCCGTCAACGGAAATTACGCAAATCGTTTACAAAACAGACCCGACTAGCACTCTACCTCACGGCTCTCCTCTCCTCTCTTAAGCTAGATATTTTTCTTTCTTTTGATTACAATAACATAATATCTAATTAATATCTAGATATTTCATTAAACAATTATAAAACCCGAGTCAATTCCGTAACAACAATTTCAAAATCCGACTCCATATTTCCTCTATAATACACGACTCCCTCACCCTCCATTACTCACAAACAACTTTTCATTTTAAACAACAAATCAAATTAAGATCAAATCTAATCGTGGCTTCAACGTTCTTCATTCGGCTTGGCGTTCTTCCTCCGTTCTTCGTCGTTCTTGTGTGTAGCCAAATCCATCATAAAACCTTCACTCTTAATTAAATGCCGTCCTAACTTATATTTCTAGAATCTCCTCTTCGCTCTCCATCTTCTAGTACGTTATTTTGCAATCGTCCAAAATCGTTTTCAACATTTAATTATGGAACAATCAAGTTTTAATTCAACTAAAGTTATTCTTGTCATTTCTTATAGGGGAAGATTTTGAAGACGATTTTGGTGACTCGTATATTTTAGGAGAAGACTAGAAGACGGGTTTCTTATTTCTTAGTTCTTATATTTTGGTGCTACTTGATTTTGTGCTAGCTAAGGTAACGATTCCGAGTTACTCGACGAATATATGTTACATAGCTTTTGTTGCTTTTGTTTTTGGTTCATACCTTTTGTTTTTGTTAGTGTTCTTGACATATTTGATGATTGTTCATAATCATGATGTTTGTATGCATGATGGATGAATTGGATGTTTAAAATGGATGTTGTTAATTAAAATCATGTTGGAAATAAATTGTGGTGGTTGTTTGGTGGTGGCCGAATTGGGTGGCTGAAAAACCAGCCCAAACCAGCCAAACCAGGCCGGTTCAGGCCGGTCCAGGCCGGTTTGGACTGGTCCGGATTTGGTCCGTTGGTTTTGTGTCGATGTTTGATTGTTTTGTTGTTGTTTTGACGGGTTTTAAATATGTTAAGCATGCGGGAAATTTTAAGTAACGGTTTTAAAAATGTCAAACCAAAACAGCCCAAATGGGCCGGTTTATTCTTGGCCCAAAAATCAGCCCGTGGGTCCCACTTTGGGACTTGTGACGGTTTTTGAGTTATCGTCATTTTTATCGCGTTTTGTAATAATTAGCAAGCGAGAAATATTAATAAGTAAAATATTTAATTAAAAAGGTTTTTCATTAAATTATTATTTCTCACATGTTAGCAATTATAAGACGAGACCGTAGTTTAATTTAATCTTCTTTTAGTCAAACGGGTTTTTGGGTATAATATGATAATTCACATGTTAGAAGTAGTAATAAAATAACATGTAATGAATATGTTGATTTTATGTCTATGTGATAAAGACTCTGCTTCTAGCCGGTTTGATCCAACGGGTTTGGTCCAACTAAGATCTAGTCAGCCCCGATTTGACTGATGACCCGTCGCGGGACTCGGGTCGGGGATTTGTCTTCAAGTAAGGTTGTATTTAATTATTGAATTAGCCTTAGTAGATATGAGGCGATATGATATTTGATTATGATTTATATGCAAATAGTCACATGATAGGATGTTTCCGTGACTGTTTGATTGTATGTAATATGTCGTGTTGACTAAGTACCCATAGAGCATTATGAGTATATGGCGTCTTGACCATTCTAATTCTAAATGAGTATCTTGGACCATGACATTGATAGGCCCGTACTATCTTTAACGAGCATATGGAGTTTGCGGCTTGATAGCTTTTGTGTTCCCGGCTTGATGGATCTTCAAGTCGGGGCATGGCTGCCATGGTTTCCACTTTGGGAAATGGAGCCAGCTTTAGTACTAGCCAACCCCTTTGATGGATCTTCTTAGGGTGTACTCATGTGATTGTATCATGGGTCTTGGAGGCGATGGATCTTCGCATTTCTCTGGGTCTGCGCAGTCTAGGTTTAGGGTTGAGTCGTATCTTGGACATGTTTCTGAGAGGAACCTCTGAGCTAAGATATGTGCGTTGGATCTGGGCCATGTTATTAGTGTAACCGCTGAGCCTAGATGTGTGCTTGGTATTTGGGCCATGTTACTAGAGTGACCGCTGAGCCTAAATATTTAAGTATATCCTACCTCGTGGTATAGACTCGAGTTACAGTCGACTATTGACGTCACTAAGAACTTGTGCCTGTTTGTAGAAGTATTGGTCTTTCATGTTTGTATGATTCTATGAGTTCTAGAAGGTGAGATGCAAGCCGGCTAGGATTGATAGAGTTTGGATTACCGATTGTTAAATGATTCACATGATTACGTGTTGATTAGGGTTTGAGTGTATCACGGCCATGTTTATGAGAGGAACCTCTGAGCTAGCATACCAGCTTCCCTACCTCGAGTTATAGTTTATTATCGGTTTCACATGATAGCTTTCACATGCTAGGTTATTTGTTAGTTATCTGTTCATAAAATTGAAAAGCATATCATACATTGTTAAGGTTTGTATATTTCCCATATAATTGCTTTTATGTTATTCATGTTTTATTAAACTCGAATTTCGTGGCTGGGAGAACCTCGGAGGTACTCCCCACTGACTGTGGCTTCCGTGTTATATTTAATGCGGTTGGCAGGTTTGTGATGCATACATTGGGTACATTGACGAGCTAGCGAGCGAAATATTTACCTTGGACCTATATTCGGTTCTTAGATTGTATATTATTATACACTCTTTTATTTCCGTATTTATACGGGAGATATGTCTCCTGTCTTGTATAATTCTTAAGTATAATATAAATTTTCTTTTGTAATGAACCTTTTTATTTATGACACCCTTTGTTATTTATTTAAATTAATTTTTTTCTTTCCGCAAATTTGAGGGTGTCACAATACACGTTTCGCATCCAAGACTCGGTCTTACAAAAACGCCGAGTACCCCAAATTCGGTAGATCAATTCACGAAAGAGGCGGAAAAGAGCTCAAGCCTCATAACAAGCGGTACGCTACATGCAAATAACACCACCTCACAAGTACACAACATTTGACGGCCGGGTCGATCAACGCATAGCGTTCAACTCCCAACAACGTCGTCGTATGCCCACTAACACATGCAATTAAGCAGTAGGATACCTCTCCGTTCCGACATTCCAGCCTTACGAACGGGAAGGTAGCCAAGGGAATGAGAGTACAAAGCACAAGACAAAATAGTGCTCAAACCGTATCATTTGTAAAAACCGACTCAAAGTGGGACATAGCAAAAACCGTCACAAAACATGTGATACAAGCGAATGAAATATCATATATCCAAAACATGAATATTATAAGTCACTACGTAAAATTATACGATAAACGGATCATGCGAACTATTATAAATTACGAGTTTTAGAAATTATATGAAAAACATACAGCCGTGTTCCAGGCCGATCAGGGGACCGGCGGCCGGTACCACGGCTCGGAGCACAAGGCAAAAACCAAAAATCACTAAAAACAGAGCAGTGGGTTCCAGGCCGGCATAGTGACCGGCGGCCGGTATACCGGCCAGGAGCACCTATATACAAAAATTCCAAAATTCTCAAAGTTGTTACTGATGTGTTCCCAGCCGGTGGGCAGACCGGCGGCCGGTCGGCCGGCTGGGAGCACCCCTTCACCCGTGAGCCTTCATTTCTTACCCAATTTATTTCAATTCTCAAATATACTTCTAATAATTATCAAAAATCAATATACATCATCAACATTCATCATATAACAACATTCATTAATCATAACATGATTCCTAAGCCTCTAATCGTATTCTAAATACGATTTCTAGCATATAAAGCATGTTAAACACGTAAATGATATCGAGTAACCCTTCACCGTTACCTTTAAGCGTCTTCACTACTTGTCAAGCTCCTCTTCAATAAGGTAATAGTCTTTGTCGGGATCTTGGAGGTCACCACCTACAAATAGATCATAAAAGATGAATAAAATTCATCTTGAGAAAGACGGAAAGTTTGAAAAGCGAGAAAGACGATACTTTTAATATGAATACGGATAGAGGAAGGTAAGAGGAGAAGAATGAGACGAACTTACGTGAATTCTAGCAAAGAACGAATGAGCTATGAGAATTCTAAGATTTAAAAGATTATCGAGGCAAGGTTTTTGATATTTGCTTAAGGAAGAAGTAAGGGTTTTGGTTTGTTTTGAATGAATGAAATAGGTTAAAGGAGTGAGTGGAATATGAAGGAAAAAGTCAAGGAAAGTCAAACTCGCCTTAAGACGGGATTCTCATGAAATCTCGCGGAAATTCCAAATACGAACTCGGAAATTCTAAATTCGACTCGGAAAATTAAATTTACGATTACAACTATAATTCACTGAAAAGTAACCGTAAAATATTTTTACTAGAAAAATAGGGTACATTTCCGGGTGTTACACCTGGGTTTGGCAGTAGTGGCTCAGTCAAGTACTTGAGCTTACCGTCAGCAATGGCAGCATTCCGTAATGCCGCCTCCCAGTCCGCAAAGTTGGACCCGTTATTCTTCAGTCGCGTTGACTGATTCATTGTGTCCATGAACATCTTTAGCCAGGATTCACGTTCGAGCGTGGCACTTGGCATTGGGTCATCAGTATGGCCAGCCATATTGTTATTTAGCAGTTATATCTGTATATAACGAATTCGAAAACTGTGGAAAAAGAAAATGAATATGATAAGTTTCATCGTTTTAAATTTGAGTCTAATGAAAAACTGTTTAATTCGATGACTCGTGCATTTATACAATTGACCTCCCTCAAGAATTATATAAATGATCCCAAGACTCAATTTCTGTAAATTGATAAGCCAACCTCTTGGCTAATTCTACTTTTAGAATTCCTGGTCGATAAATTTCTGTAAATTCTATCTTTAGTCCATCATAATCACGAGATATTACTCGTACTATAATGTTGAGATAAAATAGGTCAACACTCACTACTTACCCAACGTAGAAAGGGTCATATTATGACTTCCGACGAAGAAGGGGCTCATAGTAGTTTTTCCTATAAAGACTAATCTCAATTTTCATTTTAGAGGAAGATCCCATCATCTTAAATTTAATTCATTTTAAGTGAACAAATTTCTAGCATTTCGTGAATGATTTAGACTAAGGTGATGGCCCTATGAACGAGTGACATCTGTATGTCTATGATGAAAATTCAAACTATATGAATCATTTTTCATGCAATTTAGGTGGTTTGGTTTAGGCGGAATATGATGCAATAATTTAACATGTGAATGAAAAGCAAAAGAATGAAAAATACGTAAACTATTACAACGGTCCTAGTGTGGCCTATCTACCAAAATGAACAGTAAATACAAGTTTGGAATCCATCCTAATGGACCCGAGAAGCTTGACTTTGTCTCATCTTGGTCCATGTAGCGGGAGTGAGCATCCGATCTCCATCTTTAGTCTTCTTAAATTACATTTTCAAAATTACAAAATAAACCTATTTACATTCTAATTCCAAAAACATAATTAAAAGAAATAATAGGAGATTCGAGATCTCATAAATACATCCAAACCATGTTTCCATCATTACGAAAACATGATTAACTAAGGCCACACTAGGTATTACATTTTTCAACCAATTGCAAAAATACGTAAATAAAACCATTCATTCATTCATTCATTCGACAAAAATAAAATGCATCAACTATATAAATTAATTCTACAAGACATAATTCATTAATTATGTTGATTAATTATCCAAACCACCATTATATACGATCAAAATTATGTGACAATTCCTTAATTGCCCACAACAATTTTAATCTTCCATAATCCATTTTTATTTTAAACCTTTTTAAAATAATCGGGTATCATTATTGTGAACCTTTTCACAATAACAAACAAACAAACATTATCTTTATAATGCCCAAAAAAAAAACACTAACAAAAAATTTTTCTTTCTACTGTTCACTGTTCACGTGAACAATACCAGTCCCAAATTTTTTTTTTCTCTTCTTTCTTTACTCTCGGTTTATAACAAAAACCGAAAAACCAAAACAAAAAAAAACTGTTACTGCCATTTTTTTTAAAAAGAAAAAAACAGAAAAAAAAAAAATTTTTTTTTTTTTTATAACTGTGAACAGTAACACGAGCAGCAAAAAAAAATTTAATCAAATTAAACCGTTTTAATTCGATCAAGCTTATATTAACTAGATCGGTGCAAACAAAACAATGCCTAATCGTTATTAAACATTGATACAAATAGATGATTCAAATTAACCTTTTAATATGAACATCTAAAACAATTTATACCGAAAATATATAGCACAAAAATTGATGTTCATTAACATCCAATACTGTTCCATTTACATTCTAATTTAATCCTTATTAAATTAAAATATGAACAAATTCATATATTATCACCTTTAACAGATTAAAACAATAATATGAATGAATCTTTAATGGAACCCTAAAAAAAAAAATTCATCACGGCTCAAAGAATATAAAACCGTGAGTTTTATTTAAAAAAAATTTCCGGATTTTTTTTTTTTCTCAATAATCATACAATTAAATATTTATGAAAATCACATAAAATAATTTCATAGCCCTAAGGCTCTGATACCACTTGTGGGAATATATCCGCATACATTCCTTTAATCTTACAGGATTATAATGAAATTACGATTTATATGATTAACGGGTCATAAATGAAATTGCATAATAAACAAAGGGATTAGGAATAACCTTTAGTCCTCGTAAATTCGGCCTAAAAACAGATATCAAAACAGATATCCTCCTAATCGTCTCACCCAAGATTGATCGAGAAATGCCCTTGTATTTGCTAGAAAATTAGAGAGAAAAAGAGTATGTATCTTTTTGTGTGATGTAAATTAATGATGAATCATTAGAGAGTTAGAATGAGTAAAACTCTTCCCATATACTCCCCTATCTCACGGCTCAAAAAGGAGAAAATAAGGGATTATTTTTCTCTTATTTTGTTACCTATTTTAACCGAAATTCCTCAATGTATTTGGGGTCTTTTTCGGTTATATTAGCTTCCATTTAATATAATGTTATACATATTATATTTGTCTAATATGTTGTCATACATTAATAAGGTCCATTACAACATTTTGCAGTGGATATATTAACATAACAATTATTATGACAATCGTATAATATATACTTCAATTATAAATATCGGTATATTTATAATCCTGCTAATTAAATATAACGGTTTATGTTTAATTACGAATTAACATTTTAATTCGTTTAAGCTCACATTATATACTACAACTAAATATAACATTTTATATTTAATTACGAATTACAGTTAATTCGTCTTAGCTAACATCATTTAATCGTTATTAAATGATTATATCATCATCACATTGACTAACCTTTTAGTCAAAAACACCGACTAACCTTTTAGTCATTTAATAAGGCATCAATATGATTATTTTCTCAAATAATCACATCTCTCAATCACATCCTTTAGGTGTGACTTTTAGGGACCAGTTGATCACCGTCATCTGTATGATAATAACGTCAAACGTATCTAGCAAGCCAACCGTTATCGATAACGTAATCAACTGATTAAGAAATACAAAGATACCCTTGTGAAACATATAGAGATTATTTATCTTATTGCACTAACTGTGGAGGACACTGGCTCCTGTTGGAGTAGGTGTCCTCCACAAAAGTGCGCCACATAATAAATCTTATTATGGAATATAATTGGGATATTTATTGACTATATATATGATTAGTCAGTTGATTAAAGTAAATCAATAACGGTTGGCTGACTAGAGTTTGACGTTATTGTCGTTTGACGGCGGTGATCAACTGATCCCTTTCGGTCACACCTAAAGGATGAAATCCAAATAGTAACTAATTATTTGTATACGATACAGTTAATTAGTACATTACATATATTCGATATGTACGAGAGTTACTTATTAGAAAATGAGTTGAGAACTCAAATTCGATTAAGCTTATTTTTCAATTATGCGATAATTGACTAATAAATTTATATCTTATTTTAATACGATTAAATAAGATTTAACTTAGTAATTAATCGTTAAATTACTAAATTAGTTGAGGTTTTGAGATAGAGGTAATTAGTTGATTATATTTACAAAGAGTTGTAAAATAAATTAACTAAGCATTGTGGGACCCATTATATATTGATATAATGGTAGAATACTACTTAAAATGTTAAGTACATATTATTCATTTATTTGTGTCATATAAATGTTATATGATCAAATTAACACTTAATTATACAAGATAATTAAGCATATGATCAATAAGTATTTGTGGGACAAATATCAAAAATCAAAATGGATCAAATTGAGGCTCACATGGCCGGTTGTGGTGAAGTCAAATGATGATGGTGGTTGTTCTTATTAATACTCATAAGCAACATATGCTTATGACATGAATAGCAAACATGATATCATCTTATTCACTACAACACATTACCACCTTACATGGCAATAAAATAAGAAGAAATCATCACCACTTTGTGATGAAATAACCGGCCCTCTTGGCTATAAAAGGAGAGCAATTGTTGTTCATTCCTTCACTTCTTCCTTCTTACTTATTTTATCATTCATCTCTCAAAACTCATCTTCTCACTACAACTCTCATATACTAATATTCCCTAAGTATTACTAGTGTAGTAATATAGTCTAATATTAGTAGTATATTATCTATCTTATTATCTAGTTAATAATAAGGGTAGATTGTTTGGTTCATCTTGGTGCAACTAAGAGGAGATCTTCTACTTTGGAGATTATTTGTGTTCAACCATATTTTTAGCTCAAGATCAACAAGAAGGAGTTCTTGTTGTGCCCTTATATTTTCCACATCAATGTAAGGAAATTTCTTCTAATATATAAATGTCTTTATATTTGCATGCATGTTACATAGATCATTATAAACTAAATCAAAAAGTAATTTAGTAAATAATTATAGGAGTCTAATTAAGGTCTATGGACTTTCAATTGGTATCAGAGCTAGCTTGTAGCATGCATGTTCATTTTGGACATTTTTATTAAAGTTATAAGATAACTAATAAATCAATGATTTTGAGTTAAAATACGATTCTGACAAAAAATTTTGGTGCATGTATACCTACTGAACTCAAAATGTTTGTGGTCAAATTTCGTGATTTTAGGGATTAATTTGCTATTTATTTTGATTTTTGGCGTTTAAACCGAGTTAACATGCATTTTATGAGTTAAAAGTTAACTAAAAATAGTTTCATGTTGATTCTGGCCATGAAATTTTAATATGATATCACATGCATTTCTTACATATTGTATGTAAAATTTCGTGAATTTTACTTATGTATTGCATGTTCATTTATTTTTATACGATAAAAGTCGATAATATGAGATTATAATGTTCATAAAATTGAAACGTCCATTTCTGGTCTTGAAATTTTTTTGTACATTTAAAATTCTGATGTTGATACTCTTGGTGAAATTTCATAATTTGTTTCACTGTTTTACTATATCTAATGTTTTTATTTGATAAAACCATTAAATACAAAGCTATTTGTTCATAAAATTAATTTAAATTTTTGAGCAAATGTTTTTTATTTTTATAGTTCCTGGAAATTTTCCAGAATGTACAAAATTTTGGTTTCATATTTTATGATGTTTATATTTTATTTTGGTTTTATTTCATAATTGTTATGATTAAACCGTAATATTTAGCAAATAAAATAAAATCAATCTAATTAATGACCAACAAAATTAGTAGTGACTAATTTTGAGTTCTAAATCAGTTTAGTTAATTAGTTTGAATTTAAATGCGATTTAAATGTTGATAGTGATTTTTAATGGTTAAAAATCAATAAATCCCGAAAAAAAATGAGCTACAATGAGCATGAATTGAATCTAGGACGATTTTGGCATGAATTTTTGCAGCAATTTATTTAATTTATGGTTGAATGAATGAATGTCATTTATTTAATAATTTATGCAAATTTTATACCTAGTATGGCCTAGTTATTTTTTAATCGTTATTACCCGTAATGTAAGGGAATAACGGTTTGGTTGTAATTTTATTGCGATCTCGTATCGCCGGTTTGTATAATTTCATAATTTTATTTTATAAAATAAATGTATAATAGGAATTTGTATATTTGTATATTTGTAATTATTTTTATGAAGACCGGTGACTCCCGAAAGACGGTGCCATTTTGGAAGGTGTTCCAAGTGAAGAGGCAAGGGACCAAAGGAGTTGGTTTCCAAATTTGTAACTATCTAGTTAATTTTGATTAGCTAGGTGGCCATACTAGGATTTTTATGTTGCTTGATTGCTTGCTTTATTTCCGCTCATGCCAAAATCGTCACACATGCAGTTTATTTACCGTTATTGTCAATTCAACGTTATTCACAATTCACCGACTTAGTTCACTTATAGGGAATAAATAACTAAATTGACAAGATCTCTCACATATTTAAAAATTGAGATTAGCCTTACCAATTAATAACACCTATGAATCCCGTGTTCATTAGGGCTACCACGCTCGTGGGTCCCTTTTTTACCTCGGGTAAGTAGGGTGATACGATCACAAGCTAAAATTGGATTGGACTCAACGAGATAAGCGTTATCGTGGGACTAGGAGATGGATTTAGTTGAAATCCGTCAACCAAGAGTCGAAGGGTAGGAATAGCATTAGTCAAATAAACGACTACCATTTCAAATAAAGATAGCATGCGCATGACTATTTGAAAACACAATGGGTCTTGGAATCAATTTATATAATTTAGTGAGACGGTTCATATATGGAACTGCTTAAAATGTTAAAAATTTTTCAAGTAAATTAACAATGAATGTTTATATATTTCTTTTTGTTGTAGTTACATATTCGGCATAATGTCAACCATAATCAAACGTGGCAACCTTGGTTAGAGACCATGGTTGAGGGTCCGTCATGGACAGGTGTCCTAAGGATGGACGGAAGTAGTTAGTAACTTCTGTTGAATGGGAAGTCAAACGACAGAGCGCCGGTTATCGAATAACGTGCTTCGCCTACTTGGTTGAAGAGAGCCCCCACCGACACCCGCGCCGATAGCCGCGGTTTGGTTCGGGACCGAATAGACCTTTATTTGAAGGTTGCTAATGACGTCAAGAATGTCTTGATTTGGTCAATCCCACCCAAACTCAAACTCCAATTGATCTCTCTCAATGCATATGCGATATTCACGAGGATCACTTCGATGTTTTCGCAAGCCCCTCAAATTCTCCAATATGAGGCAATTACGAAATTCTTTGACACTAAGCTTCAAAGGGGCCAAAAGGTTGGCCCACCCGTGCTCAAAATGGTTGAGCACGCGGACACCTTAGAGCGTCTAGGGTGCACAATTCCGAAGAATTTGGTGGTGGGTAAGATCCTTCATTCACTCTCACCTAAGTTCACCCAATTTAGGGTGAACTATAACATGAATGGCATGGACAAGAGTTTCCATGAACTCCATGTACTCCTCACCCAAGCTGAGAGGGACATGGAGGCTAGTGGGAGTGAACCCAAGGATGTTCTTTCCATGAAGATGAAGAACATGAACCTTGGGGTAAGGAAGGACAAGGGAAAGGGTTAGACTCTTTTCAAGAAATCCGGCAAGGGAAAGGCAAAGGTCTTTTATAAGGCCAAACCCAAAGTCAACAAACACGCGGAGGCGGATTGCTATTATTGTAATGGCAAAGGGCATTGGAAACGCAATTGCCCCAAGTACTTAAAAGACAAGAAAGACGGTTGTGTGACAACGTCAGGTAAAATTCTTTCATCACTCTATATGATAGATATTAACTTTGCTAGTACATCTTCTTGGGTACTTGATACCGGTTGTGGTTCTCACCTTTGTAATCATGTACAGGGGCTGAGGGACGTGCAAGCACTAGCCAAGGGTGACGTGGACCTACGCATGGGAAATGGCGCTAAGGTAGCCGCAGTTTCGTGGGCACCTACGTTCTTCTTTTGCCTAATGGTTTAGAGTTGTATTTAAATAATTGCTATTATGTACCAACTCTTACCAAGAACATTATCTCCATTTCCGTGTTAGACATGGAAGGTTTTTCATTTTGTATTAAGAACAACTGTTGTACTTTTGCTTTTAATGAAATGGTTTATGGCGAGGCCATTTCTATTGGAGGTATTTATGTTTTAGATATTGCAAAAGAGGTCTATCATGTAGAAAACAAGAAGCTCAAAACAGGTGAACCTAATCAATCATACCTTTGGCATTGTCGTGTAGGGCACATAAACGAACGACGCATAAAGAGACTTGTTTCATCCAAAGTACTCAAACCATTCGATTACGAATCTTATGGCGTATGCGAATCTTGTCTTCTTTTAGCAAGAAGGACTCGTGCTCCTTTTACGGGAAAAGGGACAGAGCCAATGTGTTGAAGTATTAGGACTTATACACACGGATGTATGCGGTCCAATGACTATCCGAGCTAGAGGTGGTTATCACGACTTCATTACTTTTACCGACGACTTGAGTAGATATGGATATGTCTACTTGATGAGGCATAAAAGTGATGCTTTTGAAAAATTCAAAGAATTTCAAAATGAAGTAGAAAACAAATTGAATAAAAAGATTAAAACCCTACGATCCGATCGTGGTGGTGAATACTTGAACCATGAATTTGATTCACACCTGAAAGATTGTGGTATAGTATCACAATGGACTCCTCCTGGAACACCTCAATTAAACGGTGTATCCGAAAAGAGAAATCGAACTTTATTAGATATGGTTCGATCTATGATGAGTCTAACAGAGCTTCCTGATTATTTTTGGGGTTTTGCTATCTTATTTGCAATATTTTCACTAAATCGAAGCCCGACTAAAGCGGCAAACAAGACTCCATATGAGATATGGACAGGAAAAGTGCCTTATTTGTCATTTATGAGAATTTGGGGATGCGAGGCTTTTGTTAAGAATAAGTCTGACGATAAACTCGCACCCAAATCTGACAAATGTATTTTTGTAGGATATCCAAAGGAATCACGTGCTTATTACTTCTACAATAAACACGAGGACAAAGTGTTTGTGTCTCGTGATGCAGTCTTTTTAGAAAATGATTTTATTTCTCAAAGACAGAGTGGGAGAAAATTTGAACTTGATGAAGTCCAAGAGCCACAAACCGAAAAGGATGTAGAGGAAAACGTTCCCTCTTCGTCTGGTACGGTAATTATTCCTTCGGAACCTAGGAGGTCAAGCAGAATTAGTCATCCACCTGATAGATACCTTGGTATTATAGAGGAAGGTGATGACTATAATGTGTTACTTTTTGAAAGTAACGAACCTACTACCTAAAAGCAGCCATTTCTAGTCCCGACTCAAAGCTATGGCTAGGAGCCATGCAATCCGAAATGGATTCTATGTACGATAATCAAGTATGGGACTTGGTTGATTTACCTAAGGAGGTACGACCTCTTCAGTGTAAGTGGATCTATAAGATCAAAAGTGGCATAGACAAACATAATGATGTTTATAAAGCTAGATTGGTGGCAAAAGGTTTCACCCAAGTTCATGGTCTTCACTATGACGAAACTTCGCCCCAGTCGCCATGCTTCGATCCATAAGGATTATCTTAGCGGTTGCCGCATTTCATAATTATGAGATTTGGCAAATGGATGTCAAAACCGCCTTCTTGAATGGGATTCTAGAAGAGGAAGTGTACATGACACAACCTGAAGGTTTTGTGGATCCATCAAACCCTAAGAAGGTATGCAAACTTAAGAGATCCATCTATGGTCTTAAGCAAGCATCCAGGAGTTGGAATCATCGTTTCGATCATGTAATTAAACAAAATGGTTTCACTCGAAGTGTCGAGGAACCGTGTTTATACATGAAGTTTAGTGGGAGTAAAGTAACTTTTCTAGTCTTGTATGTAGATGACATACTACTCATTGGGAATGATATTCCAATGCTCACTTCTGTAAAGGAGTGGCTAGGAATACATTTCCAAATGAAAGACTTAGGAGAGGCCCAGCGCATCTTAGGTATCCGGATCTATAGGGATAGATCTAAAAGGATACTAGCATTAAGTCAAGAGACTTATATTGATAAGATTCTTGATCGGTTCAACATGAAAGACTCTAAGAGAGGCTTTATTCCTATGGGAAGTGGGATCACTTTGAGAAAGTCAGAGTGTCCTACAAAAACCGAGGAGATTGAACGCATGAAATTGATCCCTTACGCTTCAGCCGTTGGATCAATCATGTATGCTATGATGTGCACTCGTCCCGACGTTGCATATGCCTTGAGCATGACAAGTCGTTACCAAGCAAATCCAGGTGAGAGTCACTGGATAGCCGTAAAGAACATCCTTAAGTACTTAAGAAGGACTAAGGATTCATTCTTAGTGTTTGGAGGCGAGACTGAGTTACGTGTAAAGGGTTACACAGATGCCAGTTTCCAAACAGATCGGGATGATATGAAATCCCAATCCGGCTACGTTTATATGATGAATGGAGGAGCTGTTTGCTGGAAGAGTTTCAAGCAAAGCGTTACAGCGGATTCTACAACAGAAGCAGAGTACCTTGCAGCGTCTGAAGCTGCAAAGGAAGCTGTGTGGATTCGGCAATTTTTGGAAGGACTATCAGTAGTCCCTACTGCCAAAGATCCTATCACAATTTATTGTGATAACAGTGGGGCTATTTTTCAGGCAAAAGAGCCCAAGTCTAGTAACAAGTCTAGACATGTACTTAGGAAATATCATGTAATTAGAGATTACGTGGACAGAAAGGAAATTGACATTTGTAAGGTTGGGACAGATGACAACATTGCTGATCCTTTAACCAAGCCTTTATCAAAGGCTAAGCATGATGGTCATGTCGTCACAATGGGATTGAGACGTGTGCCAGAATTCCTTTAGATTATGTAATATGTAATAATTGAATGTTGTATTAATTATTTCATATATGATAATGGCATTCATTGTTCGAGTTTTATTTTAAACTCTTTTATTTAGTTTGACTAAATTTAATACTTTGTTTATCCGAATAGATTGTTGGACCCTATTCAAGTGAATAGGACGAACTTAGTATTTTGTCCCTAGTCACTCAATGAGGTGACGTCTCGAAATGACTAGATTGTAAGTCGATCGATGGTTGGTTCAGCACCATGGGGTCATGGAGATGACTGGTCGTTTACATAGACAGACTGTATGACACTCTGTCGGACAGTGACATTGTAGAGACCCTTAAATCAATTATTTGATGCCTGGTCGTGGCAGGGTCTTCTATCTTATTCCTATAAGTCGATTCTTTTGACTGGCGACCGTCTATCTGAGTCGGTGCAGTTTCCGATTGGTTTTGGTTGATGTTCTAGGTCGTGCCGTAAAAGGAGGCCGATGGACTTCTTCTGGATCATGGTGATCTGCATCATACAGAGTAGATGGATCAACAGGAATTGTCCACCCACGTTGGGTAAAAACATCTTTAGGCCACTCGAGGAGTAGTTACTGTAAATGCGTGGCCACGCTCGGAAAGAGATCTATGGTAGATTTTCCGGTCAGACAGTTACTCTCCCTATCGAGAAAACCACTCTAGATATTGTCAATCGCAAGTGCGACCTGAAAGACACCTTGCGTTGAGTGGGAGATGTGATAAAGAGACAAGAGAATCGGTGACGCACACTTGTGTCAGACAAGTGGGAGATTGTTGGAGTAGGTGTCCTCCACAATAGTGCGCCACATAATGAATCTTATTAAGGAATATAATTGGGATATTTATTGACTATATATATGATTAGTCAGTTGATTAACGTAAATCAATAACGGTTGGCTGACTAGAGTTTGACGTTATTGTCGTTTGACGGCGGTGATCAACTGATCCCTTTCGGTCACACCTAAAGGATGAAATCCAAATAGTAACTAATTATTTGTATACGATACAGTTAATTAGTACATTACATATATTCGATATGTACGAGAGTTAATTGTTAGAAATTGAGTTAAGAACTCAAATTCGATTAAGCTTATTTTTCAATTATGCGATAATTGACTAATAAATTTATATCTTATTTTAATACGATTAAATAAGATTTAACTTAGTAATTAATCGTTAAATTACTAAATTAGTTGAGGTTTTGAGATAGAGGTAATTAGTTAATTATATTTACAAAGAGTTGTAAAATAAATTAACTAAGCATTGTGGGACCCATTATATATTGATATAATGGTAAAATATTACTTAAAATGTTAAGTACATATTATTCATTTATTTGTGTCATATAATTGTTATATGATCAAATTAACACTTAATTATACAAGATAATTAAGCATATGATCAATAAGTATTTGTGGGACAAATATCAAAAATCAAAATGGATCAAATTGAGGCTCACATGGCCGGTTGTGGTGAAGTCAAATGATGATGGTGGTTGTTCTTATTTATACTCATAAGCAACATATGCTTATGACATGAATAGCAAACATGATATCATTTTATTCACTACAACACATTACCACCTTACATGGCAATAAAATAAGAAGAAATCATCACCACTTTGTGATGAAATAACCGGCCCTCTTGGCTATAAAAGGAGAGCAATTGTTGTTCATTCCTTCACTTCTTCATTCTTACTTATTTTATCATTCATCTCTCAAAACTCATCTTCTCACTACAACTCTCATATACTAATATTTCCTAAGTATTACTAGTGTAGTAATATAGTCTAATATTAGTAGTATATTATCTATCTTATTATCTAGTTAATAATAAGGGTAGATTGTTTGGTTCATCTTGGTGCAACTAAGAGGAGATCTTCTACTTTGGAGATTATTTGTGTTCAACCATATTTGTAGCTCAAGATCAACAAGAAGGAGTTCTTGTTGTGCCCTTATATTTTCCACATCAATGTGAGGAAATTTCTTCTCTTATATAAATGTCTTTATATTTGCATGCATGTTACATAGATCATTATAAACTAAATTAAAAAGTAATTTAGTAAATAATTAGAGGAGTCTAATTAAGGTCTATGGACTTTCAGCTCCAACATTATCTGTGTCACAGTCCTTCATACTGTGATTCAGACCTACTGTTACTTCTTGCGAACTTAAATTCAATCAAACTTCTCAACTCTCATACTTAATTGTTCTTGCTTGTGTTATCAAATAACCAAGTTAAGTAGAAATTTTTAAAAGTACACCTAATTCATCCCCTCCCCCTCTTAGGTAGTGTTTATCGTTCTTAACTCTTCAGGCCATTGTTGAACGAGGACTTATAATACAAAATCTTTCTGGAGAACTTTAGCATATGGATCATCACTTCATTCTTTGTTACGAGATCTTCATCTTGAGCTTCAAAGGAATTTGATCTTGAGCTTGATAATCACCAAAGTTATAGTAGAAACACCTATAAATTTATTTAAGCAGTTACAAAGTTATAGTACAACGACCTATAACTTTACTTCACATTTGCTTCACAAATCATCAAAGTTATAGCTATAACTTCAGGTGTCAAACCATGCTTAGTCTAACCAAGACTAAACAAACAATTACAAGCACAAGCATATATACTATACAAACATATTTGTCATTATCAAAACACAATCATATATCTATATGGTTCATCAACAAATTCCCCCTTTTTGATGATGACAAGCCTCTTATGATTTGTGACTAAGGTAAGTTCCCTCTCAACATAATAACATAAATATCATAGTTGGTAAAACGCAAGATCAATACATCCAAAGCTAAAGTATAAGCACCTAAGGACCTTACGAGACAAAGGGTCTTGATAAGGAGCAAGCTTAGGTAAATACTCAAATCAAGGTCATTTCTTCCCCCTCTTGACATCATCGAAAAGACGAGAACAAGAATATGAAACAACTAAAATAATACTCATCGAGGAAAGAAATAGAAACGCAAAACACAAATTATAAACAAGATAAACCAACTCTAACAAGCATAATAAAATGTGTTTAAAACAACCAAGAAATTGTTTAAACGCCACTGGGCCGAATAAAAAGATAGCAAAATAAAGTTCAATTTGGGATAAAATAAGGCAAGGCAAGGAAGAGTTTAGGTGCAAGGTTGGCGGATTATGTAGGGGTCGGCATAACTAGGACGAGTAAGGAACTCCAAGGATGAGAGACAATTAAAGCAAAAACAAACATGGTTGGGTTGAGCATTGAGGCAGGTATCAAAGTTTAAGACCTTCAAGGATAAGGCCTTTGTAGCTTTCAACACCGTCGCTACATCTTCACGAATACCGCGCCCATCTCTAAGCAACGGTCTGCCTTGACTTACTAAATTATCAAGTCGGCGACCATGGCGGAACACTTCATCACGGACAACAACCACAATACGCTCAAGTTCCTTCAACCGCTTATCCACACCCTTCATCCAAGTTACAACCTCCGGTGAACTATTTCCAACATTAGAAGCTCCTTGCCCGAAACCCGAGACAATACTTGTAAGGACATCAGCTTGTGTTTCAAACTTCTCATGTATACTCGCCATAAACGAGTCCAATTTAGCACCAATCTTGACTGATACCCCCTTGTTCACTGTTGCCCCCTCCACAGCCTTATCTCCAACATCATTCCCCTTCACCAAGAAGACCAAATCTAGTCCAACAGTTCATATCTTTATGAAAATTTTATCACACATCTCATCCTTATTCAACACATCATTTATCCTCGGGTCACCACCTATTTTACCTCCAAGAGACATGAAATCCACATCCAATAGGGTAAATCAGCGGTGGTAGATGGCTTTTCTTTAGTCATCGTCACACTAGTCTGAATTATTCGATGAAAAACAAGACGCGGGAGATTAAACTTCCTACCCTCCATCCAAGAATAAACGGCCACCATCTCATAACTGGACACCTTGTCTCAACCACCTTTCCTCGGTATTATGGTATTCCACAAGAAATTAAACAAAAATTTCATCTTTGGCGGAAAAGAATAGGCCAACACATAGCTTGTAGCCGTAGCAGTAATATTAAAATACCGTTTTATTTCCAACTTGACTTCATCACTCACCTCACCCCATTCTTGAGTTAGGTTAATTTTCATCCCATCATCAGGGATGAAAAATAGAATGCAGAAATCGGCAACGGTGATGGTGATCTCTCAACCAATAACCACAGCATGCAAGTGACCGTTCTGAATAGAAACAGAAGCAAAGAACTGAATTAGCTCAATCGGATATACCGGACCCGAGAACTGAAATATTTGTGTCTATTCTTGAAATTTCAAGAATTCGGAGAAAAACCGAAGAGCATCCACCTTACCATACCACGATTTGGTATAAAAATGACCTGTAGGTATCCCTTAATTGAAAACCCGGTTGACAAGAGTCGGCTCTTTCTTAGTGAGTCGGAGTTTGTCAAGTCCCTGGGCCGTGGTGTGGTCCATATATTCTCGAAACAAGGTCCTCTTAACATCGTCGCGTGTCACTACCTTCTTGACTACCTCAACTGGAGGATCCTCCGTCACTGCCTTCTTCTTACCCTTGTCGAGTTTTCGACGTTTCCCAACCGTACTTTATTCTCCTCGATCATAGTCGGGGTTTGTGGATTTTGGGTTGGTGAAGATATGGCGGGTTCAGTGGTGGTTTGAGGTGGGTTAAGCAAGTGGGCTTTTGATCAGGTAGAGGGAGTGGTGACGCGGGTTGTTCGTTTTGGTGCCATTAAGATGATGGTTGATGTGAGAGATGGAATGGTTGAGTGTTTGAGAGTGTTTTAGGAGAGAGAGATTAATTATGGTGATGGGAGGGAAGTGAAATGTATTTAAGGAGCTGTAATTTTTTTACTTTTGGGATATGAAAGGGGAAATAGACCGGCGGTAGTAATGAGGGGTAAATAGTTTTTTGTTTATTTATTTTATTTTTGGTTAAGGGAATCTAGAGTAAATCTTATACAAGATAAGATTAGGTAAGTTTTGGGTGAGATAAATTTGGTAAAATAGTGTGAAGGAAACATGGTTAATATATTCGCACATAATACAAATATTTACCAAACAAAATTTCTTCTTGAAATATAACATGAAATTTAGACGTTAAAATTCTTGCATCGGAAAATACGGACATAGTCGTACAATCTCGTCTAAATATAGTCAGTCATAAAAGTTAGAAAATTATGAGACAAGTTTAAATACCACCGATTAAACCAATTTCCAAACGCAAAGTCTCAAAATGTTCTCTAACCAGTGCTTTAGTTATAATATCAGCCCATTGTTATTTTGTACTACAAATTTCAAGTCTTATATTCTCCTTCTTTGCTTGGTCTCTTAAGAAATGGTGTCTAATTTCAATGTGTTTATTACGCGAGTGTTACGCGGGGTTTTGGAAATAATAATAGCACTCGTATTATCACATAAAATTGGAACACAACCAACATTCACACCATAATCGGATAATTGTTGCGTAAGCCAAAGTAGTTGAGAACGTACCAAGGCAGCAGCAATATATTCAGCTTCTACAGTAGATAAGGCAATTGTATTTTGTTTATTTGATCCCCGTGATATTATGCATGGTCTAACAAACATGGCATTGCCAGATGAACTCTTTCTATCGAGTGAACAGCATGCATAATCTGCATCTGAATGTCCAATGAGATCAAATCCACACTCAATTGGGTACCATAGGTAACGTTTAGACTTACCAATTAAATACCTCAAAATTCTCTTAACTGCCACAATATGTGATTCTTTAGGTAACGATTGAAATCGATCACAAACACATACACTAAACATACTATCTGGTCGACTTGCAGTTAAGCAGATAAAGGAGCCAATCATACCTCGATAAGTTGTCTCATCGACAAACTTACCATCTTCGTCTTTAGTTAGTTTCTTATATGTGACCATAGGAGTGACCATATGATGAGAGTTTTCAATACCAAACATTCTGATTAACTCTTTGATGTATTTTTGTTGGTGTTTCATGATGCCTTTTCTTGTTTGTTGGATTTGCAATCCAATGAAGAACTTAAATTCTCTCATTATGCTCATTCAAATTCAGAGGTCATCAATTCTGAAAATATTCGCAAAGTTTATCATTAGTTGAGCAAAAGATGATATCATCTACATAAATTTGCACAACTAATAAATCTGAACCCTCGGGTTTTATGAACAAGGTTTTGTCGACATATCCTCTTTTAAAAACACTTTGAAATAAAAACAATTGACAATTTGTCGTACCAAGCTCTTAGGGATTGTTTCAAACCATATAAAGTTTTATCTTGTTTAAAGACATGGTTTTGAAACTTGTTATACAAGAAGCCGAGAGGTTGCTCCACAAAAACTTCTTCTTCCAATTATCGCTTAAGAAATGTAGTCTTAACGCCCATTTGAAGTAGTTTAAGTCCTTAGTGAGATGCATATGCTATTCATAATCTAATAGC
Source organism: Heliosperma pusillum (assembly GCA_022085475.1). NCBI lineage: Eukaryota > Viridiplantae > Streptophyta > Magnoliopsida > Caryophyllales > Caryophyllaceae > Heliosperma > Heliosperma pusillum. The sequence goes on along the minus strand of JAIUZE010066506.1, from coordinate 9,192 downwards.
TTCGAGTCAAGCTACGGGAGCGAAAGTTTCATCGTCATCGATCCCTTCTTGTTGATTGTATCCTTGAACAACCAATCTTGTTTTGTTTCCCACAATAACTCCCGTATCATCAGCTTGTTTCTAAACACCCATCTATTACCAATGATTGATCGTTGTTTTGGTCTAACAACTAAGTGCCAAACATTGTTCCTCTCAAATTGTTGCAATTCCTCTTACATGGCAACGATCCAGTCTGGTTCAGTGAGAGCTTCTTTGATATTTTTGGGTTCAATGGTAGAGAGGAAGAAATTGAAAGAGCAAAAGTTGTTCAAAGACTTTAAAGTTTGAACACCCTTTCTTAAAGTGCCAAGAATAAAGTCCATTGGATGAGAATCTTTGTATTGCCACTTCTTAGAGGCTTCATGCACTTCTTCATTTGAATTTGAGGTAGAAGTTTCAAATGTCTTGGAATCAAGGGTTGTTCCCCCTGAATTAAATCCTGAGGTTACAGGTGAATCAGGTATAACTCTGGATTCACTACTCTAATTTAAATTCAAGGTATAACTTCATCAGCTATAACTTTGGTGTTCAATCCCTTGTTTTGAGGGAAAGTTATAGTATCATCAACTATAACTTCAGCTCTCTTTCCTTTGTCATTTGAAGTGATTTCAAGCTCATATGTCATGTCTTCTATTTCCTTTTCTTCTTCATCCAATTCTGGAGGATCGTCCTTAGATAGTTGAAAGTCAATTTCATTTTCATTTCCACATCATCATGTATAGGCTTATCAAAAGAATCATTTTCATCAAATATAACATAAGCGCTTTCTTCGATGCATAAACTTCTTTTATTAAATACCTTATATATCTTAATATGATCAGAATAACCAAAAAAAATGGCCTCATCACTCCTAGGGTCTAATTTTCTTAACCTATATTTTCCATTGATATGAACAAAGTACTTACTCCCAAAGCACCGCAAATGGGATATATTAGGTTTTCGACCTCTGAGGAGTTCATAAGGGGTTTTTTTAAAAATATGTCTGATCAAAGCACGGTTATCAATATAACAAAATGTACCGTACGAATTAAAACAAGATTGGACTTGTATTAGTTTTGGACGAGTTTCATAAGATAAAAAAACTCATCGAAAGTCTCATCTTTAAACTGCATGAATATAGGTAAAACATACCTCAAATAATCATCAACTAGAACGAAAAAATACCTGGATCTTCCTCTACTTCTTACCTTCATATGACCGTAGAGATCCATATGTATGAGTTCTAGGGCATGATTTGTGCTTACCACTCTTTTAGGTTTGAAAGATGATCTCAGGTGCTTACATCTTCTCTTGATCAAACTTAATTTCAGGCAAGCCTTCAACCAAATCCCATCTTTTGAGCTTATTCAAGATAGGAGAGCTAATGTGACCAAAACTCTTGTGCCATAAGCACGGATCATCTAGCGTAGCTTTCATGCATGCAAAAGTATTAGTAGGAACCGCATTCAAATCTATCATGTAAACAATTCGTTTGCGATGTCCTTCAAGTATAACTGTACTCGTACCTTCAATTATAATGCGAAAAATTTCTGAATGAAAGACAACTTTGTTTCCTTTATCACATAATGAGGATGTGCTAAGTAGGTTATGCTTGAGACCACTAACTAAGTAAACATCACTAATTGCATGAGAATAAGAAATACCAATTTTACCAACACCAATGACTTTACCTTTCTAGTTATCTCCAAAGGTAACCTTACCTTCGTCAAACGGTTCAAGTGAAAGAAATAAGTTTTCATTTCTAGTCATGTGCCTTGAGCAACCACTATCAAGGTACCATAAATTATTCTCTTTCACAACCACCTGAAACACAATTTAGATACATTTTTAGGTACCCAATCAACGTTAGGTCCTTTAGTGTTAGTTACTCTAAATATCATATCTTTTTAACCCAAACTTTTCTTATGATATTTTTCTTAAAATGGGACTTTATTGAAGGTGCTCTGGTCTTTTGGTGTTGTCTAGGTTTCTCAAATTGTTGCCTCTTGGGTTGTTGCTTTTCCTTGGGCGTGTTAGTCCTCTTTTCATAAGCAAAGCTCATGTCATAGAACCATCGATATTCATTGTTCCTAATTTCTTTTGCAATGGGTTCAGGATTGGGACAGATGTTCTCTTCCTCTTGTGTGTTTGAGGCTCTGACAAAATTTACGTTTTATTTAGGTCTTTTGTGTGTTTGACACAATTTTCTATAAAATGACATGTATGACCACAATAATTGGAAATTAGATACTCAAGTAGGATAACATACTTCCTTTTTCTGAAATCACGTTTAGAGGGAGTATATTTGAATTTTGAGTGATCTCTACGGCCATCACATTCATGACCCAACCCCATTTTCATATTGTTGTCAGATTGCTTAATTAAGAAATTTAACACAGTTCTGATACCTTTCCATTTGTCATGAACTTTCCTAGCATGCATAAGTAGTTATTTTAGAGAATTAATTTCTTTATGACAGTCAGAGTGGTCGGTCTCTATATTTTTAGAGGAACTACTTTCCTTAAGGTTATCACGAAAGTCTTGAAAACGTTTATTAAGAATAATAACAACGATTGAGTGTTGTTTCTTATATCCGTTATATGAGCCTTAGATTCCTTTAGTTGCTGAGTCAAAGAGTCACTTTCCTTTTTTTGGTCTGAGATCTTTATGTCTTAAGCCTTTATCTCAGCTTTAAGAAGTTCATTGTGTAATACTCCGTATTTCAATGTATTAGGGACTTGGCCGAGTAGGGCTTACTCGACCGAGTGGGTTGTGGACTCGGCAAAGTAGAGGCTACTCGACCAAGTGGAGTTGGTTGATGTTTGGAAAAGTATTCTGTTCTTGAGTACTCGGCCGAGTGAGATCGGCGCTCGACCGAGTAAGTCATACTCGGCCGAGTAAGTCGTACTCAACCGAGTACATGTTGTACTCGACCGAGTACGACGGATTTCGGGAATTAGTCGGACGGTTGATTAAGGGTTAATATCAGGAATTAGTTTTCATAATTCAGTTTACGCTTTCATAATTAAAAACCCTATTCTCTCAAACTCTCTCTAATTCCTCAAGAATACCTTAGATCATCTCGTGCCGGATCCGATCTTTCACTGCTTAGGTTGATTGCTTTGATAAGTATTCATGTTTGTGAATCGTTTACATAGTATTTGTAACCCTAATTGAATTTGGGGAAAGGGAAAGATTTTTATTGATTATATGAATATTGATTGTTTAGGAAGGGACTTCATAGAGGAACGCTTGTGATTGCTTGTTTGATTATTGCGGATTTTCAATAAGGTATAGTTTCCCTACTCAGTAATTGTGTGTATTACTCATTGTGATAAGATGATTTATTATGAGATTATATGATTCCTTATATGTGATTGATGATGATGTTGATGGAGTTCGTGTTGGTGTTTGGAGATGTTACTATGGTTACTATGATTACTAGTATGTGTGGTGATTCCGTTGGGAGACGAATCACACCCCGAGTTCTCCCCCGTAGTTATCCCGCTACGTGGGGGATGTGCACATTAATGTTCCGGGTTCTCTTGCTGCGGTGAGATGGGCTTTTGACTCCTGTGGATACGGTCCAGGGTCAAATGAAAGTTTTTGTAGAGCAGGGATGCGAATACTGAGCCCTTTACTGCTTTACAAAGCTGTTGTGATCCATTGGGGGATGGTGAGCAGGTTATCGCAGGTAATCAATAGAGCTTCGTTGGGATCGAAGATGGGATCACTGCGTCGTGTCTTAGCTTTTGCCGAGTAGTTGGACTCATAAACATTGTTTAGTTTCTATTACTTTAATATTTTTAACTTTGGATTATTGGTCAGACGGTATGCCGTCTGTTTTGGGAACATGTATTGATATTTAAACATTGATTAAATAAATGTTGTTTCCTTTATCGCTTGAATTAATATGTACTACCTCGGGAAACCGGGATGGTACCTCTCCCATGTGCTAAGGGGGTCTTGTAAGGCACCTTGGTGTATAGGGGTGTTACAGAGTGGTATCAGAGCGATCTATTTTGGAACCTAAAACTAATGAACCCAATGAATTAGAAGTGTCTAATAAAATGAACCCGGGTAGGAGTCATAGGGAGCTACCGCAAAGATTCGAGAGACATCCCGGAATTGCATCCTTTCCCCTATAGCTCTTAGTTGGTGACTATGGGAAGTATCGGGGCGTTATGTATGTCTAATATTGCTAATATGTTGTATGTTGAAAATATGTGGAATGGAGATGAATGTGGAATGATAAGGAGAGATGAATTGTGGCATGTGTGTATCACATGAGATTGGCATGGATGATGTAGTAACATGTGAGCCACATGAGATATGGCTTGATTATGTGATGTACATGAAATATGATGGCATCATGATGAGCATGAACGCAATTTAATGTGTTAAACGGTGGTGAAGTTTTGGCATGAAATTATGTTAATGTTAACAAGTATGTTATATGTATGCATTACATGAGGTTATGTTATATATGTGATTACGAGAAGATAGATTGAATAGTTGTATTCAAGTATGAGAAAATGATAACAAATGTCATGTATGTGAATATGCATGAGTAATTGTTGTACGGGGGCTGTATCATTGCATGACTCGACCGAGAAGGGCAGGGTACTCGACCGAGTAGGGGCTACTCGACCGAGTAGGGGCTACTCGACCGAGTAGGGGCTACTCGACCGAGTAGGGGCTACTCGACCGAATACCTTGACACTCGATCAAGTGTTGGGAGCTGATGTAAAGTTTTTATGTACGAAGAGTAGTGACTCGACCGAGCGCATAGTGACACTCGGTTGAGTATATGCAACCTGACCGAGTACCATTATGGCTCGACCAAGCAAAATTCCCTGTACATTTTGGACGAAGGTTATTTTTGGTCACTCGATCGAGTGTACGTTGAAACTCGACCGAGTGTGGGTGACTCGAGCGAGTGACTTTTGGACTCGATCGAGTGAAAATCTCTGAATATTTAATTAGAACTTTGTATTTGGCGTACTAGATAGTGAGGTTGACTCAGCCGAGTGGCTTGTTGCACTCGATTCAGTGTTTTTATGTCAAGATCATAGTCCATTTTGGTCGAAGGCTTGTGCTTACGTTTACCATTCTTATTGAAGATATCATGCCTGCAACAAGATATAGCGCGTCAACTGCAACCACGAAATTCAGCGCTGATGAAGTAGCTAGACTCGTCGAACAGAATAAGGCGCTAACGGAGGCCCTTAAGAATGTGGGTGGTAATAGGGAGGTGGTAGTGAATGCTACTACCATAAGCACTGGCATCGCCCGTAACCGACCCACTAACTACGAGGGTACCGGTGCGCCGCATCTGCTAGATGACTAGCACCGCGAGATGGAGAGCATCTTCGATGTGACAACCCTCGCGAATGCGGAAATATAAAACAAACAAGCATGTGAATTATATTGCGGAAATAGGTAGTTTTAAAAACTTTTATACATGCAAGTTAAATAAAACGAGGAGTGTCAAAATGTTATAACTAAGTACGGAAATACAACAAAGAGACGGGGTCTCTTAAATGTTAGCAAAGAACAAGTGTTTAGCAAAACTAGCTAAAATCGTCTAGAGGTGAAACTTCCAGGGACAACGCCCGCTAGCTCACACCCGAACCCAAAATAGTCAAAGCAAAAAGCCATCCAATGCAAGCAACCTGTTCATTCATGAAAAACATGAACGCCACAATCAGTGGGGAGTAACTCCGGGTTCTCCCAGCCATATCACATTAAACGTACATAGAAGGAAGTACAAAAATAAAAATCATGCATATATAGGTATACATGTGAGATACGATAAGGATAGATAGGCAATTCGATAAATAATGATAAGAGCATATGGAAATCAAATCCGAACCCATCATGTTATTCAAAGACTCGGGGAAGACACTCTTAGGCAACCGAATACGCTCACTAGGGCTTGCATCTCACCGTTAGCGGTATAAGATTGATAAGATTAAGACTCGACATACAAACCAAGTCAAGTCATGCGATGATCACAATAAATCCAACATATTATCATCCATTCACGAACCAAGACAATGACGGTGTCCAATCATGCAAGACCATGAATAATATCATGAAATTCACGCTGCAAGAAACGACACAAGGACGGACACTCTCTCACGGTTAAAATGAAAAGCCTAGCATCGTGTACATGGCAACAAGTAGGATTCAAAAGGCAGCCACGATCAACATTTCCCCTGAACGCAGCACCCCCCGATACATTTCGTATATGTAGAATAATTTCCTCCTGGTGGAACGCTAAGGATCCTAATCTAAAACCTGGCCAGATTCTCGGAATCCATTTTCCGATTCGATATGCGATAACGTTTCGCACCCAAGACTCGGTCTTACAAAGAAAACGCCGAGTACCCACATTCTCGGTAGATCAATTCACGAAAGAGGCGGAAAAGAGCTCAAGCCTCATAACAAGCGGTACGCTACATGCAAATAACACCACCTCGCAAGTACACAAAATTTGACGGCCGGGTCGATCAACGCAAAGCGTTCAACTCCCAACAATGTCGTCGTATGCCCACTTACACATGCATTTAAGCAGTAGGATACCTCTCCGTTCCGACATTCCAGCCTTACGAACGGGAAGGTAGCCAAGGGAATGAGAAAATAAGGCACAAGACAAAACCGTGCTCAAACCGTATCATTTGTAAAAACCGACTCAAAGTGGGACATAGCAAAAACCGTCAAAAAACATGTGATACAAGTGAATGAAATATCATATATCCAAAACATGAATATTATAAGTCACTACGTAAAATTATACGACAAACGGACCATGCGAACTATTATAAATTACGAGTTTTAGAAGTTAAAGGAAAACAACGCAGCCGTGTTCCAGGCCGGGCAGGGGACCGGTGGCCGGTGGGCCGGCTCAGAACACAGGCAAAAATCCAAAATCATAGGAAAACAGAGAAAAGTGGTCTAGGCCGGTCGATGGACCGGCGGCCGGTGGACCGGCTCAGAACCCCCTATACAAAAATTCCCAAAATTTCAATGATGTTACTGATGTGTTCCCAGCCGGTTGGCAGACCGGCGGCCGGTCGACCGGCAGGGAGCACCAGTTCATCCGAGAGCCTTCAATTCATTTCCAAATCATTTCAATTCTACAATATACTTCTAATAATCATCAACAATCATTATACATCATCAATATTCATCATATAACAACATTCACTAATCATACCATGAATTCTAGGCTTCCTAATCGTATTCTAATACGATTTCTAGCATATAAAGCATGTAAAACACGTAAATGATACCGAGTAACCCTTCACCGTTACCTTTAAGCGTCTCTACTAATCGTCAAGCTCCTCTTCAATAAGGTAATAGTCGTTGTCGGGATCTTGGAGGTCACCACCTACATATAGATCATAAAAGATGAATGAAATTCATCTTGAGAAAGACGGGAAATTTGAAAAGCGAGAAAGACGATGATTTTAACATCAATACGGATAGAGGAAGGTAAGGGGAGAGGAATGAGACGAACTTACGTAAATTCTATCAAGTAATGAATGCGCTAGGATGATTCAAAGATCGAAAAGCTATGGAGGCAAGGGTTTGAGTTTTCTTAAAGAGGAAGAAATGTTTGTGTTTGTGTTTTGAGTAGGAAATAGGTTAAGGAGTGTGAGGGAGTATAAGTAAAGGGTGAGTCGGAAAAGTCAACGAAAGTCAAAGTCGACTTAAGAGTCAAGAAAAGTCAAAGACGACTCAAAAGTCAAGAAAAGTCAAACTCGCCTTAAGACGGGATTCTCATGGAATCTCGCAGAAATTCCAAATACGAACTCGGAAATTCTAAATTCGACTCGAAACATAAAAATCTTAATTAAAACTTAAAATTACTGAAAAGATTTCGTAAAATATTTCTACTAGAAAAATAGGGTACATTTCCGGGTGTTCCAATCACCCCACCTTTTAAAAAGTTTCGCCCTCGAAACTTGAGGAAAATAAAAATTTACCTTACTCGAAAAGACTCGGATATTTACTACGCATAGAAGCTTCGGTTTCCCAAGTCTCTTCTTCGACATTAGCACTTCTCCACAATATTTTCACCAACGGAACTACTTTACTTCTCAACTTTCTATCCTTACGATCTAGGATGCGGATCGGCTTCTCTTCAAAGGATAAATTCGGTTCAAGCTCGGGCAATTCCTTTTGAAATACATGGCTTGGATCACTAACATACTTTCTCAATTGAGAAACATGGAATACATCATGAACCTTAGCCAAATTCGGCGGCAAATCCAACTTATAAGCAATGGCACCAATCCTTTTCACAATATCAAAAGGTCCAATGTACTTTGGGCTCAATTTACCCTTAACACCAAACCGTTTAACACCCTTCATTGGAGACACCTTCAAGAATACTTTATCACCAACCTCAAACTCTAACGGCCTTCTTCGGATATCAGCATAAGACTTTTGACGGTCTTGAGCGGCTTTCATTCTATCACGAATGACCTTCACATTATCAATGGTTTCAACAAGAACATCGGGGCCTAAATCACGATTGTCACTCAATTGATTCCAACATATAAGACTCCGACATTTCCTTCCATTAAGAGCTTCATATGGAGCCATCTTGATAGATGCATGATAACTGTTGTTGTAAGAAAACTCCACCAACGGTAGACTCTTTTCCCAACTAGACTGGAAGTCAAGAGCACAAGCCCTAAGCAAGTCTTCTAAAGTCTGAATAGTCCTCTCAGTCTGACCATCCGTAGCGGCATGAAAAGCGGTACTCATCAACAACTTACTACCCATGGCTTCTTGCAAAGCTTTCCAAAATCGCGAACAGAATCTCGGATCTCGGTCGGATATAATCTCCTTAGGAACTCCATGATATCTAACAATTTCATCAACATAAGCTTTTGCTAAACGATCCAAATTCCAAGTTTCTTTGATCGGAATAAATCTAGCACACTTGGTCAATCGATCAACAACAACCCACACGGCATCTTTACCTCCAACGGTTCTCGGCAAAGCCATAACAAAATCCATAGAAATAGATTCTCACTTCCATAGCGGAATATCCAACGGTTGTAGCAATCCACCGGGTCTCTTGTGTTCAATCTTCACTTGTTGGCAAGTCAAACATCTTCCAACATAAGAAACAACATCACCCTTCAAGTTCGGCCA
>JAIUZE010066504.1:0-40101 GCA_022085475.1 Heliosperma pusillum | reverse complement strand
ATTGATTTAATATTTATATACTAGTCTTAACAACTATTAATCCCATCAATTATTGAATAGGTTTCTTAATCACGTGAAAAAGAAAATTGGTAACAAAGCTCGGGTTGAAGGTTCAATATGCAATGCGTATTTAACGGAAGAGATTGCAAATTTTTGCTCTCTTTACTTTGAAAAACATATAGAAACCAAAGCAAAAAACTTGAGTGTTGATAAAGCGGATGAACTTGAGACAAGTTTACCCGAGTTTTTCCAAATTCATGATGATGAGGGTTGTTCATCAATTGGGGGAACAAGATATTTGGATGACAAAGAATATGATCGTGCTCACCTTTACGTTCTTTCTAATTGTGATATTTTGGAATCATATGAAACGGAGTTTGTGAATGATTTCATTAAAGCACATCCTAATGTGAATAGAGATGATGTTTGGAGTAACCATGAGGATCAATTTGCAGCATGGTTTCGGAACCATGTAATTGGGTTAAATATCCAAGATGATTTGATAAGGACTTTGGACTTTGGTCCTTCACGAGAGGTGAAAACGTGGAATCGTTACTCGGTCAACGGATTTAATTTCCATACATTCAACTACGGTAAGAATAAGGCTAGGTGCAATTATGGTGTTACTATTTCTTCTCTTGGTGACAACGAATACTATGGTATAGTTGAGGATATCTTTGAGTTGAGCTATAATGGGCGTGAGCGTTCTTATAATACTGTCTTATTTAAGTGTGAATGGAAGGATCACTCTGTGGCCGGTATGAAAGTTCATGAACGTTATAAAATCGTCGAAGTGAATCATACCCGGACATACTCAAAGTATGATCCATTTATACTCGCACATCAAGCCAATCAAGTATATTTCGCTTCTTATCCAAGCACGAATAATGATCGAAATCAAAAGCAGTGGTGTGCAATCTTTAAGACAAAAGCACGCTCACAAGTAGATACAACTATTTTTCAAGAAGAAATAGTATCTAGCGGGTTTATGTTGTCTCCACCTGATGAGGACATTTATGAGAATGGAAATGAAGAGGGTGAAGATTTAGAAAACGAGGATGGTGATGGTCAAGTTGACGGTGATGGTGGTGGTGATAGTGATAATGATAATGAATCAAATGGTGATGATGATGATGATGACGAATTTGATGATGATAATGATTAATTGGGTAAAGATATATTTATATATATTTTAATTAAGTTTTTTTATGTTATTTGATGTTTTTTTATGTTATTAACAGTTTATGTTTGTTTTTTATGTTATTAACCGTTTCTAACAATTTGAATATTTGTGTAATTGTAGATGGCAGGAGGTCGAGGTAGACAACGTGGCGGCGGTTCAAACAGACGCCGTAGTACTTCTTCAGTCGACGAGGAGGAAATGGAGATTATTGATCAGCAGAGTCCGGTAGTGGTCGAGGAATCGACCAATGACGATGAGTCCTCGGATCAGACATCGGAGACGATCTAGTTCACGCCGGAAGGGAAGATGATACTTGATCCCGCGGGGTTTTGGTAAGACAACCACCAATGTCTTTAATTTATTATTTTATAATTATATTACATTATTTAACATAAATGCATACTATTCCATAATTTATTTTTCAGGTTTTTGTCTCAAAAGGTTGTACGCGGTTGTACTCAAAGTACAAAGATGAAGATGACGGGGGTTGCTCCTACTTGTTGGACAAAGGCTACCTCTACACAAAAAGAGGAATGGTTCAATAATTTTAGGGTATATTATTTTTGTTTATATTTTCTTATATTATTATAGTTTTTAATTAATAATTTATTTTACTAATACTTACCTTTTAAATTGTAGAAAACATTTGACTGCCCGGCCGGATTAGAGTATATTGTACGTCAAAGGTACAATGAGACGTGCACTAGACGGTTAAGGGACAACATGTATAAGGTTGTCAAGAGGAAGAAGGAGCCGGAGCATATGAGAGGTATTTAATTGTTTTTGTTATTTGTATATAGTTATAATTTAACACATTTTATCATGTTTTATAATACTTATTTAACTTGTAGGTGGTGCATATGAAGATATGCTTAAATATCGTGAAACTCCGGAGTTTCAGGCTAGGTCGACCCAAGCATCCAAAAATAAAAAAGGAGGAAAGAAAGATGGAGCGGATGAGCCGTCACATCACGCAGGATCTCGATCTTTCCTGGACCTAGTTTTGGGTGTAAGTTATAATTTCCACTTTTTCCTCCATTTGAAAATTATAACTTAAATTCTTTTTATTATTAAAATTTTCTTATACAAGTCTTTAATTTCTTCTTTTAGAAGGGTAAGAAGAAAAAAGCTAACACGCCCACGGCTCCGGAGCTCTTCCTTGACACCCATTCCCGACTCCAAGACAATAGAAGATATTGGATCAAACCAAAAGATAAGGAATTATATGTAAGTTTCAAACCATTTTTGGATTTTTACAATAAGTTTCATACCATATTGGATTTTTACAATAACAATGTTTATATTTTGTAGGATTCCTTTTTGGCCGAGAAAGTTAGGCAACCCGACATGTCCGATAACGAGATATGATTCGACTTGGTAAAGGGTTTCAAGAAGGGGAATGTCTACGGGATTGGGTCGGCAAAGGACGTATTTTACGAAACTCCAAGGGGAAGAATGTCGTCCAGCTCAAAACAAACCTACGAGCCGGGAGTCGTGGGAAAACTCCAAGCCCAACTCAACGAAGGAAGAAGAAAAAACGCGGAAAGGGATGAGGAATTAAGGATAATGAAAGAAAAATTCAAGGCTTGGGAAAGCAGGTTCGACAACTGCAACCAAGGTCCGCCTCCCTTTCGGCGGGATTATGATGAAGGCAATGGAGGTGGTGGTATGCAAGCCGAACCCAATATGACCCTTGGCTTCTGATATTAGTTTAGACACTTGTGACTTGTGCTTGTTTAAACTTGATTTGTTAACGTTTAAGAAGATTTGTAAACTTGAAACAATTTTCTTGATCTATATGAGGATGTTGGTTTCACATCGTGTTGTTGTAATTGTGTGAAATTATGGTTTTTTTCTAGTATACTTGCAGGTTTGGTATGGTAACGAAATGGCAGGATGAAAACAGAATTTTTCTTGCAATATCACAGGTTTTTTGGCGACTGAAATGTTCATTTGGCGACTACTTTCAGTCGCCAAACCCCCTGTATTTTTGCAAAATAGAAGGCCTTTTGGCGACTGATGCCTTTAGTAGTCGCCAAATTGGCGACTGATGGCGACTGATTTCAGTCGCCAATTTGGGCGACTGCGTTCAGTCGCCATTTCACCATTTTGGTGACGCTTTTTTCAGTCGCCAAATTTGGCGACTGAAATTAGTAGCCCGAATTTTTTTTGGCGACTAATGACTGCGACTGGTTCTTGGCGACTGATTTCAGTCGCCAAATTCATTTTAGCGAATGAAATTAGTCGCCAATATCAGTCGCCTGAATGTTGTTTTCTTGTAGTGTGTTCCACATCAAAAAATTACTATAACATATGGTGATTCTATGATTATAAATAGTAGTCATCGTTGAACTTATGTATAAACCCATAACTTTTTAAGTCTGGTCTTAAGTATTGTGTTGAAGAGTTCTAAAAATTTGTATTATAATCGTCACAATAGTGAAATTTACATTATTAAAAATTAATTTAGAAAAGTATCATAAATAATATTTTTGATGATAAACTACTTAATGTGTTATTAGTCTCACATTGAAAATTAATGTATTTGTGATAAATATATATACTAAGTGTAAATTGTAAAATTATCCTATGTCGGAAAATATCATGAGGTGGAGTGATAAAAAATATGATTATAAATTGGAGTCATTTTAATCTCTTAAGTATTGTCTTAATGAACTCTTAAAAGTTTGTATTTTATCTTCACAATAATGAAATTTAAACCATCAAACTTAATTTAGGAAATTTAGGAAAAAATTATATAAGTAATAATTTTGATGGTGTACTACTTAATAAGTTATTTGTTCCACATTGAAATATAATACAAGTATGGTAAATATGCTACGTATAAATAGTATAATTGTCTCACATCGTAAAATTATCCTAAGGTGGGGTGATTCTATAATTATAAACAGAAGTCATCATTAGAACTTAGATATCAACCCCAATCCTTTTGAGTCTCTTAGATATTGTCTTAGAGAGCTCTTAAAAGTTTGTATCCACATTAGTGAAACCTATATTATCAAAAATGAATTTAGGAAGATATCATAAAAAAATAAAGTGAAAAATCTTTTATTTATCTCAATATACATTTCCTATATTATATTCAAGTGATGCTTATAATTTTTATATAAAACCTTTTACATTTTATTTCACAACAAAAATATTGTGAAAATGAGTCATCTTTCAAAGTTAGATATTCACCGAAAATCTTTTGAATCTCTTAAGTATTATCTTATAGAACTCTTAAGAGTTTGTATTATTATCACCGCCTTAATTAAATTTACATCATCAAAATTAATTAAGAAAAATATCATAAATAATAATTTTAATGGTGTACAACTAAATATGTTATTTGTCCCACATTGAAAAATAATGTAACTGTGGTGAATATACTATGTATAAATAGAGGAATTCTCCCATCGAAGAAATATCATAAGCTGGAGTGATCATGCGATTATACATAAGAGTCGTCCTTGGAATTAGAGATCAATCCAAAATCATTTAAGTCTCTTAAATATTGTTTTCGAGAACTCTTAAAATTTTGTATTAATTATGAAAATAATCTAATTATAAGATTCGTAGTAAAAAAATGTTATCATTATAGTATATAAAATCTCATATTATTTGTACATACTTAGTGTAATTCTTAGTATGTTATATCCCACCTTGAAAAATAATGTAAGTGTGATGAAGATACTAATACCTATAAATAGTAGAATTGCCCCATATCGGACAACTACCATAAGGTAGGGTGATTGTGACACCCTCAAATTTGCGGAAAGAAAAAAAAATTTATTTAAATACATAAAAGATAATAATACATAACGAAGGTGTCATAAATAAAAAGGGTCATTACAAAACGGAAATAATATTATACAAAAGAAATATACAAGACGGGAGACATATCTCCCGTATAAATACGGAAATAAAAGAGTGTATAATAATATACAATCCTAAAGAACCGAATATAGGTCCAAGGTAAATAATTCGCTCGCTAGCTCGTCAATGTACCCAATGTATGCATCACAAACCTGCCAACCGCATTAAATATAAACACGGAAGCCACAGTCAGTAGGGAGTAACTCCGAGTTCTCCCAGCCACGAAATGTCGAGTTTAATTAAACATGAATAACATAAAAGCAATGTATATGGAAAATACAAAACCTTAACATATATGATATGCTTTTCATGTTATGAAACAATTAACTAACATATAACCTATCATATGAAAGCTATCATGTGAATCCAATAATAAAATATAACACTAGGTAGGGAAGCTGGTATGCTAGCTCAGAGGTTACCATGTAACATGGCCATGATACACTCAAAACCCTAATCAACACGTAATCATGTGAATCAGTTAACAATCGGTAATCCAAACTCTATCAATCTTAGCCGGCTTGCATCTCACCTTCTAAAACTCATAGAATCATACAAACATGAAAGACTTGATACTTCTAGAAACAGGCATAAGTTCTTAGCACGGCCGATAGTCGACTTCTGTAACTCGAGGCTATACAACAAGGTAGGAAAACATCCTAGTCCTAGACTGATCAGACCTAGCGACAACAGCTATTCCATTCCCCGTCTCATGACATAACCGTACACGAGAAACTCTACTAGGCGACCCCCTAAGCAGAGATGGCTAGTACTTAAGCTGGCTCCATCCCCAAAGTGGAACTCTTAGGCAACCATGCCCCGCCTTGGATATAAACCCACCAAGCCGGGACACAAAAGCTATCGACGGTGAACATATACTCGTTAAAGACAGTACGGCCTATCTATGTCATGGGCCAAGATACTCATTTAGAATTAGAATGGTCAAGACGCCATATACTCATAATTCTCTATGGGTACTTAGTCAACACGACACCAACCATATAATCAAACAGTCACGGGAAAAAACGTCCTATCATGTGACTAATTGCACATAAATCATATTCAAATATCATATCGCCTCATATCTACTAAGGCTCATTCATTCATTCATTCATTAAATAAAACCTTACCTGAAGACAAATCCCCGACCCGAGTCCCGCGACGGGTCATCAGTCAAAACAGGGCTGACTAGATCTTAGTTTGACCAAACCCGTTTGGTCAAACCGGCTAGAAACAGAGTCTTTACCACATAGACTTGCACATAAAAATCATCATATTCATTACATGTTATTTTATTAAAACTTCTAACATGTGAATTATTAAATCTTACTAAAACCCGCTTGACTTAAAGAATATCAATTTAAACTATAATCTCGTATTATAATTTCTAACATGTGAGAAATTCTAATTTTATGAAAAACCTTTTTAATTAAATATTTTACTTATTAACATTTCCCACTTGCTAAATATTACAAACACGATAAAATAACGATAAACTCAAAAACCGTCACAAGACCAAAAAGAGGGGCCCACGGGCTGACTTGGGCCGACCAAGACACGGGCCTGAACTGGCCCACGGGCTATTTTGGGCTGACTTGGGCTGTTTTGGGTTTTTTTATCGACTTTACTAAAAACCGTTTCTTAATATTTCCCGCATGCTTAACATATTTAAAACCCGTCAAAAACAACAACCAAACAATCAAACATCGACACAACACCAACGGACCAAATCCGGACCAATCCAGACCGGACCAGGACCGGCCTGAACCGGCCTGAACCGGCCTGAACCGGGCTTGAACCGGCCGGTTTGGGCTGGTTTTTCAGCCTTGCTCCACGGTTCCAACCACCAACAACACCAAATAAATTCCAACATGTTTTTAATTCACAAACAACCATTTTAACAATCATCCATACAAAAATCATGATTTTGAACAAATCATAAAAATATGTCAAGAACACTAACCTATTAAAAATTCCATACAACACAAAAATCATACCACTTATCATGTTACTACTAAAAATCCATAAATCATAATAACATGAACAAAAACAAAAGATGAACCAAAACAAAAGAAACAAAAGCTATGTAACATTAAATCGTCGAGTAACTCGGAATCGTTACCTTAGCTAGCAAGATCAATTAGCCCCAAAATAAGAAGTATAAAATAAGAAAAACCCGTCTACTAATCTTCACCCAAAATATACGAGTCTCCAAACTGTCTCACAATCTTCCCCTATAAGAAAGAAATGACAAGGAAAAAAATTTTAGAATTTAAACTTGATTTTCCATAATTAAATTTGAAAAACGATTTGTCGGATTTGAAATTAAATCGTATTGAAGATGGAGAAGCGAGAGGAGATTATAGAAAAATAAGGTAGGACGGATTTAATAAGAAATGAGGTTTTATGATGCATTTTGCTCAAGAACGACGAAGAACAAATGAAGACCGACGACGAACGAATGAAGAAAGAACATGGCAGAACGATTAATTAGGATCTTAATTTGATGATTGTAAAATGAAAAGTTGTTGGTGAGTAATGTTGGGTGAGTGCCGTGTAATATAGAGGAAAATAATGAGTCGGGTTTTGAAATTGTTGTTACGGAATTGACTCGGGTTTTATTATTATAATAAGATAATTAATTAAATATTAAGTTAATTAAATTAAATATCTAGATATTATGTTATATTAATGAAAAGAAATGAAAAATATCTAGCCCTATTAGAGGAAGAGGAGCCGTGTGGAAGGAGAGGAATCGGATCTGTTTTTCGAGCGATTTGCGTAATTTCAGTTGACGGATCGATAAAGTAACAAATATCTAAGATATTTGTATTAGTTTAATTGAAACAATTAAAAGATCTAATTGTGAGTGGAAAAAGATGACATGGGCGTGTGACTCATGCCAAAGTCGAGTTTCGGGTTTGTTTCGGGATTTACGATGACTCGGGAATAGTTAAATGATGTTCGGGATTAAACCGTAAAAGTTACTCTTTAAATTCCGAATAAATTCAAAATAATTATATTAAATTATGATAAATCTAAATAAATCTAAATAAAAATAAATTAAAAATTTTATTTTTTTAAATAAAATTTCGGTCTTCAAACTTACAAGGCGAGTCGGGAATAAGTCAACGAAAGTCAATGTTGACTGAAAAATCATGAAAAGTCAAAGATGACTTAAAAGTCAAGAAAAGTTTATGACGACTTAAAAGTCAAGAAAAGTCAATGACGACTTTAAAAAGTCAAGAAAAGTCAAAGACGACTTAAAAGTCAAGAAAAGTCAAAGATGACTAAAAACGGGATTTTCATGAAATATCTCAGAAATTCCAAATACGAACTCGGAATTTCAAAATACGACTCGAAACAATAAATTCTACTTTAAAAAACTTAACCTTGCTGAAAAGTATCCTTAAGAAATTTTTACTAGAAAAATTGGGTACTTTTCGGGTTGTTACTGTGACACCCCAAATTTGCGGAAAGATAAACAAGTTAAATTTAATAACTAAAAGGATGAGAATACGTTTCTAATAGGTTCACTTTAGTGAAAATCGGTAAATTTTAAAATCGGAACCTATCATTAAATATATTCATCATAACGAAGGTGTCTTAAAGAAAAAGGTTCATAACAAAAAGGAAATAATATTATACATGAAAAGTATCTGAAACGGGAGACATATCTCCCGTATAAATACAGAAATAAAAGAGTGTATAATAATATACAATCCTAAGAACCGAATATAGGTCCAAGGTAAATACTTCGCTCGCTAGCTCGTCAATGTACCCAAGTCTGCATCACAAACCTGCCAACCGCATTAAATATAAACACGGAAGCCACAGTCAGTGGGGAGTAACTCCGAGTTCTCCCAGCCACGAAATGTCGAGTTGAATGAAACATGAATAACATAAAAGCAATGTATATGGAAAATACAAAACTTAAACATATATGATATGCTTTTCATGTTATGAAACAATTAAATAACATATAACCTATCATATGAAAGCTATCATGTGAAACCGATAATAAAATATAACAAGAGGTAGGGAAGCTGGTATGCTAGCTCAGAGGTTACCCTGTAACATGGCCATGATACACTCAAACCCTAATCAACACGGAATCATGTGAATCAGTTAACAATCGGTAATCCAAACTCTATCAATCTTAGCCGGCTTGCATCTCACCTTCTAAAACTCATAGAATCATCAAACATGAAAGACCAATACTTCTACAAACAGGCATAAGTTCTTAGTAACGTCAATAGAAGACTTCTGTAACTCGAGTCTATACCACGAGGTAGGATATACTTAAATATTTAGGCTCAGCGGTCACGCTAATGACATGGCCAAAATACCAAGCACACATCTGGGCTCAGCGGTTACCTTTAAAACATGGCCCAGATCCAAAGCACATATCTTAGCTGTGACAACCCTCGCGAATGCGGAAAGATAAAACATACAAGCATGTGAAAAGATATGCGGAAATACGGTATTTTAAAAACTTTTATACATGCATTGTAAATAAAACGAGAGGTGTCAAATATTACAAACTAAAAACGGAATATACAATAAAGAGACGGGGTCTCTTCAAATGTTAGCAAAGAACAAGTGTTTAACAAAACTAGCTACTATCGTCTAGAGGTGAACTTCCAGGGACAACGCCCGCTAGCTCACACCCGAACCCCCAAAAGTCACATCCAAAAATCATCCAAGCAGGAAACCTGTTCATCCATGAAAAACATGAATGCCACAGTCAGTGGGGAGTAACTCCGGGTTCTCCCAGCCATATTACATCAAACGTACACATAAGGTAATACGAAAGTAAAGCATGCATATATATATATACATGTGAGTTGCGATAAGAATAAATAGGCAATACGAGATATAAAGATAAGATCATATAGAAATCAAATCCGTAACCATCATGTTATTCCAGACTCGGGAAAGACACTCTTAGGCAATCGAATACGCTCACTAGGGCTTGCATCTCACCGTTAGCGGTATAAGATTGATAAGATTGAGACTCGACAGACAACCCAGTCAAGTCATATGATGATCACAAAGAATCCAACATATTATCATCCAAACACGAACCAAGACAATGACGGTGTCCAATCAGGCAATGACCATGAACAATATCATGACATCACGCATTCAAGAACGACACAAGACGACAATTCTCCATAACTCTGCACGGAAATGAAACGCACTAGCATCGTGTACATGGGCAAGTATGATTATACGGCTCCCCGGGAATCACATTTCGACTGAACATCATACGCGTATGCTTAACATTTTCGCCTATGTAGACTATTTTCCTCCTTGTAAGCACTAGATAATAATACTGTCTCTAGTCCCTAACCGGCCAGGATCGCGGAATTACGTTGCCGATTCGACATTCGATAAAACGTTGGTCGGCATACCAAGGGACTCGGCTGTACACTAGTATTATGCGAGTCCACCGGGCCTCAAATTCGGTAGATCAATTCACGAAAGAGGCGGAAAAGAGCTCAAGCCTCATAACAAGCGGTACGCTACATGCAAATAACACCATCTCGCAAGTACACATTATTTGACGGCCGGGTCTATCAACGCATAGCGTTCAACTCTCAACAACGTCGTCGTATGCCCACTAACACATGCATATAAGCAGTAGGATACCTCTCCGTTCCGACATTCCAGCCTTACGAACGGGAAGGTAGCCAAGGGAATGAGAGTACAAAGCACAAGACAAAATAGTGCTCAAACCCTATCATTTGTAAAAACCGACTCAAAGTGGGAACATACCAAAAACCGTCACAAAACATGAGAATAGGGAATCATATAAGTTTACATATGATAAACATGAGTCAATACATGATACATAAGCATTAGAACAAGTTTATGAAGCATAATGAATAAAAAAACATAGATACCTCTCCAAAACAACGTTGTTTGGAAACCAACGAAAACAAGGGTCCACTTCAAACGGTCATAACTAGAGTTCTAGACATGAAAATGCAGAAATTTCAAATGGAGGTGATAGCTTATCCTCTTACGGTTCCAACGAGATGTCACACGCCCAAAACAAGCAAGTAACGAAGGAGATATGATCATTTTACGAAAAGGGGTCAGTGCAGGAAAAGTTCAGTCGGCAGAGAATGACGCAGCCTGCGTCACCACGACGCAGCCTGCGTCCCCCAACGCAGCCTGCGTCCTTCACGGGATTCAAGGACGATCAAAAATCAACATGTTATCAACAACAAAATCCTCATTTATCATCACAAATCATCAATTCTCATATCAATTAACAACTAACAACATCCATCAACAACAACACAAGTCCTAAGCATACTAACCATAATATAAATACGATTACTAGCCTAGAAAACACATAAAACACGTAAATGATATCGAGTAACCCTTCACCGTTACCTTTTCGCGTCTTTAAACGGTTTCTAAACCTTCCTAGTCTCCACCTACATACAATTAGATAATAAAAGATGAATATCATTCACCTTGAGAAAGACGGATAATTTAAAAAGCGAGAAAGATGGTAATTTTAGTACCAATACGGATAGAGGAAGATAAGAGGGGAAGAATAAGACGAACTTACGCGAATTTGAGCGAATAACGAAGAAGTAGCGACGAATCTAAGACGGATCAAAATGGAGGCAAGGTTTTTGGTGTTTATGGTGAGGAAGAAGAAGGAAATGAATTGTGAGGAAAAGAATTAGGTTTAGGGTTTGAGGGAGTATATGTAGGGTGAGTCGGAAAAGTCAACGAAAGTCAAAGGCGGCTCAAAAGTCAAGAAAAGTCAAAGACGGCTCAAAAGTCAAGAAAAGTCAAAGACGACTTAAAAGTCAAGGAAAGTCAAAGACGGCTCAAGACGGGATTCTCATGGAATCTCGCGGAAATTCCAAAAACGAACTCGGAAATTCTAAATTCGACTCGAAACTTTAAATTCTAAATTAAAACTTAAATTTGCTGAAAAGATTTCGTAAAATATTTCTACTAGAAAAATAGGGTACATTTGCGGGTGTTACATTAAGTCTTGTAATTTAATTAACTAAATCACTTTCTATTGTAGTTAGTGTCCTCAACAATAGTGTGATCACTTAATTAAATCTCAATAATAAGAATACAAAGGGATGATAGATATTATAGTCAAGTGGTCAACATTAATCGGTAACGATTGGCTTGCTATAGTTTGACATTACTGTCGTATGACGCTGGTGATCAGTTGATCCCTTAAGGTCACACTTATAAGATCATTCCCTTAATTGAAAAGTTAAGTAATTGTATATCGATACAGATTAATTAAATCTTTAAATTGAACAAATTTTATTTGTGAGTGAGAATATTATATCTTATTGTAATGAGATTAAATAAGACACAATTTGGTAATTAAAATGTTATATTACTAAAATTGATTATTGTTTATGAAACAAATTGAGATAAGAAGAATTGGTTAATTGTAATCACAAAAGTTGTGGATTATATTAACTATATTTTATTTGACCCATTTATACACATGTAATTATGAATTACTAGTCAATTTGTTAAATGTAATTTATGAGATATGAAATGATATTTAATTTTTTAAATATGCATTAAAATATCTAATGACATGTTACATGCTACATGACATACCAAATTACAAATGACAAAATGTGAAAAATAAAATGGAGTCCATATTAAGTGGGTGTGCCGTTTTTTGTGGGCATGTTTTAGGTTGTTATGATTATTATTTTAATTGTTAAAAACACAATCATAATGCCTAGATACCTAGACCATGGCCTAGTATTTTGATAAGAGCAAAAGTGGAAGCATGCTTAGGACTCCCCAAGGGCATGTATGCCGGCCATCACACCACCCACCCATTTGAGAATACGTTCTCATTTTTTCTATAAAAAAAATCAGTCTTATGCTTATCTCCTTATCTCACTACAACATCTCTCATTAAATAAGTTTATTAAATCTTTTGTTTGAAAATATAGTATTACATTCATATTAATATAGTAGTAGTATAATTAGTATTAGATTAATGATTTAAGGTATCTAATAGCATTGTATAGTGAACAATATTATTAGTATTAAGGGTTTGTCTTGGGTGCAATCAAGAGGAGTGTTTCTACATTAGAAACTTGGAGTTCATCCCTCACCTATTAGCTCAAGAACAAGAGTAGGAAGGAGTCCTATCTTGTGCCCAAAATTTTTTATATTCAATGTAAGGAACAATTTCTTCTTCCTTCTTTGTATTTTGTTATGCATGCATAAGATCTATACAGTTTAAAAGTAAACTATTAATAAAATGATATTAGAAATGTCTAATATTGAATTTAAGAAACTTACACTTTCACCCGAGTCTTAGATTCATAATTAACCACAAACACAAACGAACATTAACTAATTGTGATTCTGGCTTAACAACCGGAACCCAACTCAAGAACAGACGCATGGGTTGTTGCGCCTCTACAAGAGGGCGCACCAGTTGCTGCACCTGTTCTGGGTTGGATTCTGTCTCTGAACTTCGTTTATCCTCTCGACGTAGCCTTAATTACTAATTAATCGATTATTAATTCTAGTATCACTGCTAATCTGTTTTTTATTCGTTTAATTCTTTCTTTTCTTAAAATCTTTCTTTTGGGTATATTTCCGACATAGATCCCGGAATCTGTTGTAATCTTTGTAATTCTTTTATAGCTTTATTTAATCATTTTATTGTTTGATTTACTTGCCTTTCACATGCAATCAATCTAAAATCTTATTTTGACATAGTTGAATGCTAAATTACATGTTCACCGACATAGTCTAAGTTCACATGCTAGGGTTAAATTGTGGATGTTGCCTAGCATGCATATAACCGACTACATATAAAATACATAAGAGTTTCCCTAATCATTAGAAGAGGCCGATATCGAGGCGGGCGGGATTAGGTGTTCAATTAAAGAACTTCCTAATACGTACCCTCATCCCTTACTCCAGATCTCCTTGAGCACCCATGTTCATTCGCATCCACGAGAGTCATTCTAAACATAGAATGCTAAGGGTAACGAGTTCTTAGTGTTCATGTCATTACTTTGTGTCTTGACATGGCATGAAGTATTCGAACGGTTCCAACTTCCCACAAAAGTTGGTGGCGACTCCACAAATGCGTATTTCTACGCTTGTCCCTCGTTTCTCCATATGTGGTTCCCCGTGCACCACACTTTGGAAAGGATCGTGAATCCGTGCATCAAAGAAATCCATTGGTATCATTAGCTTACTTAAGGATTACTTAATTATAGTGAAAATAAGGTAATGCTGACGGGTTACTCGATATCACCTTTTTATGTGGTTTATATGTGTATTAGAGTAGTATTTTTTAGAAAGACGAATTCATTATTAGCTATTAATATGAATTGATGCTCTCACATGTTGAAATGATTAATTATGTTGCATATATCTTCTTATGGTTAAAGTTGGTGTTTGTTGTGCTAATCCTCCTCTTAATTGTATGAAAATGCTTTAAAGACACTAATGCCAGTTTAATTCATGTATGTTGGATGTGCTGATACCCATATGTTGTGTGGAATGATGATTTATGATGGTTTGTGTTCGTAATTACAAACGGGCTTAAGATTGTTTGGCTTAAAGTTGGGCTTGTTGCGTTGATTTAAATGATGATTTTAATATCTTTAATCCTTGTTCATTGCTTGTTGGTGGTATGATCTTGTATGTTGAGTTTGGAGTTTGAACATTCATCTTCAAACTAGACCTGATCATGGGCCGGGTCGGGCCGGGTTTGGGTCGGGTCGTGGCATAAAATTAAGCCCAAGTGTGCGGGTCGGGTCGGGTCGGGCCATATGTGTGGGCCTATTTTATTGGCCCAAACCCGGCCCATGCGGGCTTAAAGCGGGCTTTGGGCCAATTCAGGCCTATAATATTTACTGTTCAAATGACTTTAGAAATCTCATTATGTAACTAGATACTCTGTCATCGAAAAATTTCATACAAAATTATGTGATTTGATCGGTATTGTCAATGTAAGGAGTATGAATGTAGTTGAACAAATGAATTAGTGAAATGTGCATGTAGTCACGTACGTAGTATTGTTACGATAATTTTTCAACAAATGAACGTAAGCTAACATGGTAAACTAGTGAAATATGAATGTATAATACTGTTTGAATATTACTAATTTTAACAAATGAAATTTTCTGCCTATCATCATAAGAAATTATTAATTTGAAGTTAGAGATAAGAAGAAGATAAAGGAAGCGGCCAATGATTAATTAAATGCACAATTTTCAGTAGTACAATATTCCTAATGTACTTAAGTATTATGCTCGTTACGGTGTTGTACAATTTTTTTATGAATTGAATATGTTTTTTGGCTAAAAAAATATAAGTTTGCCATATTAATACATGCAAACAAAGTACTACGGAGTACTAAATGACAATTGATTTGTTAAATCTAATAAAAGTTTGATTATGTTCGGGTCGGGCCGGGCTAAAATTCGGGCCTTAGGATCGGCCCGAACCCGGCCCAATTATTTGATTCGGGCCATGGGCTTCGGGCCATGGGCTATATCGGGCCTAAAATCTAGGCCCAGGCCCTAGTAAAAATCGGGCTGGGCCGGGCCGGGCTAGCGGGCTTGGGCCATTTGATCAGCTCTACTTCAAACCAAAGGAAACGGATGAAGATTCATGTTCATAGCTCGTGTGATGCCGACGGGTGAAATTTCACCTGACCGAGCGAAATTTCACCCGACCGAGCAAAATTTTGCCCAGTAAAAAAAATTTCCGGAATGGCCTAAAAATGTTCTGGGAGCCGAGGGGTGAAGTTTTCCTCACCGACCCCTTTTCGTAAAATGGTCATATCTCCTTTGTTACTTGTTTGTTTTGGACGTGTGACCTACCGTTGGAACCGTAAGAGGATAAGATATCCCCTCCACTTGAATTTGGTTCATTTTTATGTCTAAAAATATATTTATGACCGTTTAAAGTTGACCCTTGTTTTAGATGGTTTCAAAACATGTTGTTTTGAGATGGGCTTTATCTTTCTTATTGATTATGCTTCTTAAACTTGGTCTAATGCTTATGTAACATGTATTGACTCTTTTTTATCATTTATACATTTATCTTAAGCCTTATTCACATGTTTAGTGACGTTTTTGATGTTTAGCTCATTTGAGTCATGTATATCTTGAGTTGTCCGTTGAGTCTTGTTTGTTGGATGATATTGAACTCTCGTTCCCCGTTTGTACCCTTATACTCGTTAGACTTTATGTCGGAGCAATAGAGGTAAATTCCATTGTTGTTAGTGGGGATATGACGACGTTGTTTGGAGGCAAACACAATTCGTTGATCGACCCGGACGTCAAATGTTGTATCCTTGCGAGGTGGTATAATTGCATGTAGCGTACTTGCTTGTTTATTCTTGACCTCATCTCCGTGTGGTTTAGCCGGAGGATGATGCTTGTACTCTTTCAACCACTTTCGTGTGGTTTATCTGAATTTGGGGTACTCGCTTCCGTGTGGTTTAGCCCGTGGATCAAGTCTTGGATGCGAAACGTTGATCGCATATTGAATCGGAACACGTTTATTCCGAGAGTCTGGCCTGGTTTAGAGTCGGACTGTATTATATTATTGTTGTTCTACTGAGAGGATTAGAGTCTTGAGTATACAAAATGTTTATCGTACACGGTTCAGGGAAACGTTTATCCCGTGGACTTGTTTGTCTTGGTCATGAGTATACAAAATGTTTATCGTACACGGTTCAGGGAAGCGTTTATCATGTTGACTTACATTGACCTTTCGTGCAAAGTACAGATGCTAGTGTGTGTCATCTACCGTGACAGTATGTTTGATTCACATGATGGCTTGTTGGCGGTGTACTAGATGGTTGTATGTCTTGTATTGTTTTGTGTGTCATGTCTCCAACCTCTTCGATTACATGGTTATTAGCAGTCAGATGCAAGCCGTTAGTAGCGATATGAGATGTTATCATTAGAATTAGCATAAAAATTTATATATGTATGATAATGTATGTTTATATGCCTTAATCATGGTTGTTTTCATGTGATATGGCTGGGAGAACCCGGAGTTATTTTCCACTGACTGTGGCCTTCATGTTTCATGAATGAACAGGTTACCGGTTGGTGTTGCATGGTGTTTCGACGACTAAGCTAGCGAGCGTTGGACTTACAGAGATTCATCCTTAGCGTTGTAGTTTGTATTATTTTTATTATCTTATTTGTGTATTTGTCAAGGGATCGGGATCCCTTGTATTTATTTAATTTAGAATTTGTACAAACGCTTTATTAAACTAAGTTTTGGTTTTATAATAAAGTGACATTCGCAGTTTTGCTTTTAAAGTTTTTAAAATCTTGTATTTTACGCTTCAAATCTACGTGTTACTTTATTGCGAAATCACGGGGTGTCGCAGTTGGTATCAGAGCTATAACGCTCCCGACTCACATTCGTGCACCCTAACCTTAAATAACTCGACCAACGAATAATGAATGAGAGATGGGTAGACTTAAGGACGTAATGTGGTAGTCTTTAGTGAACTTGATGTTTGTTTGGTTCTAACTTGTTTATTGATTGTTTTGAGTGATGTTATGTTTGCTTGTTCTAATGTCTCAAGATTGACCAAGTGATGACTGTAAGAAGTACTCGTTGCCGAATATTGAAGATTGACTAGCCTAATCGAAGTATATTTTTATCTCATCGAAGACCTTATCTTGCTGTCTTCTTTCTACCTTAATGCTTCTTAATGTTCCAATTTCTTCTCTCATTGGAAATTACTCTTGTTATTTTCCTCTAACTTACCTTGGTATCTTGCCCTCTTCTTTTGACCTCTTGTGGTTACCTTCCATTTGGTTTTGTTGAAAGTTGTCTTTAGTTGAATGAAGTTGATACTTTGAGGAAAGTTGTGTGAATTTGGGTTTCACCTCATAGTTGTGAATTATTGTATCATAGGAAAGTGTGGTGAGACGTCTTTTGAGACTCTAGTACGTAGGTGTTTGCCATGATATTTGTGTGTGAGTGATTTTTGGGAATTGATGGTGTAATGTTGAATGGATGGCCTTAGACTTTTAAGTGTGTTGGTGACCTAATCTTTTGGATTTAGACGTTTGATGATACTAGTGTAGGCTTGTGGATCCGGCCTATGCGAGACTAGTTGGTTTAAGTGAGAAGCTTTGGATAATGCCTTGGGTTGTAAAAATCTTTTGAGGATAAGTTATTTCTTATAAAGTATTAGTGTGTGTGCTTTTGTATAGTCTTGATGGAATGTCGTTTGGCTATAATTCTTGGGTTCAAAGTTGTGCCCTTAATTTATGGTATCGGAGACTCGTTTTAGGTAATATGATGATATGGGAAGATGAACCTTATTACTTGAGGATTAATTTAAGAGTAAAGTTTAATGGTATTGTACTTGGGTATGAGTAAGCCCGTGGGCTATATGAGTTACAAAGGGCCTAGTATAGAGAAGTCTTTGTTAACCCTTCGGTTTTAAAAACCTTTGAGAATGTGTCGAATTTTGGAGTTAAAAGAATGTTATAATGCTTGAGATCCAGTTTCGCGTTTGCGAATCCGTGTTATGTGAAAGGATGGATGATTTAGGTAGTAATCGATTTGTCGAATTTAGGTGTACATTATTTTGGTGAATAGTGGTACGGTGGTCCCTTGTGAATTGTGAGAGACCTTTGTTAAAGGGATAAATTATTTTGCCGTCGCCCTAAGTTTTGAAGGAGAAATTTTGTGGATTTAACCTTATATCTCTTAATCTCGTACCATTATTCCCTTCCATTTCTTTTATTGCAAGGTTTGTTGAATTCGATCTTTAAGAAATTGCATTTTCATACCTTCTCCTTTACTTGGCTATCTTCATATCTATAGTATTTACCTCATCTCTTACTTTTAGCCTCTTATCTTTAGCGTTCCTCTAATTTTCGTCCCATCTTATCGTGTCCGTGTTTTCCTTGAGATTTCCTATCGTTTCTAACATCATGGTGGCATTCTCTTTCCTCTTGTGAGGTAGTTGCCTTGTTAGCTGGTGTAAAAGTTAGTGATTTGTGTTTAGAGGATTCTTGGGAGATGTATGGTACCTACCCATTTAATCGAGCTAGTCTCGTGTTAATTTTGACCGTAGGATTTGAAGTTAAACCCTAGGTTGAATCTGTTTGGTGGTAATGTACTCTCTTGGTGGCTTTAGATTTTTTGAGCTTGATGTTGTAGGGCTATTTCGAGAATCGACTTGAACGTCATTATAGTTTGCTTTTGCTGAGCATTAAGATAGTCGCCTTAGAAATCTTTTGGGAATTTCTCGTCTCTAAATGTTGGTAAAAGAGACTTTGCTTTACGGTAATTAGGATTTGTGACCATCGTTTGAGGAACATGTTGTAAGTGGAGCCCGATGAATTCTGATCTTTAGATGAGCAAGATGATTTGCATGGTTGTCTCATCGCTATGTGCTTGGCAACATTCGTGGTTGGAGCTAGTAATTGTCCTTTCTTGAGGTATTATGGTTTGAGGATGAGAAATCTCATTGTGTATTTGGGTTAGTGAACCTCGAAGTAATATGAATCGGAGAATTGGACTTGTGAACACATTCATCTTTGGTTGGTAGTGATTATGGTTTTCTAAATGTGATTATTTATATTGTGGCTTCAAGTAGAATAATGATTGAATTAAGGATGTTAGAGTTTGTTAAAGAAATTTTATATGGATCAGTGATTGTGGATTTTACCTTTTCAATAGATCTTAGTTGATGATAGTGGGATATTAGATATTTGGGTTAGTAGCTATAGTCTTGTGATTTTAAATAATGTATGTGGAATCTAATGATTGGAGTGGATAATGTATAACTGAGGTGAGTTACATTCTTTCGAGGACTAGCTTATCAGTAGAGTAGTTGTTTTGCGAAAATGGATTTATGTTATCCTTATTATAGATTTTATGTTTGGTTAGATGCTAGGACTCGTTAGTAACTAGTTCTGCACTTATCAGCGTATGATTTTATTTTAATCATGCCTTTGCTTTGGAATGTTACATTTCTTGTGTGCACGACAAGAGCTATGTTGTTCCTCAGAAAGAGACAGACGCCTTCAAAAATTTTCTTAGACATTTTTAGAAAAATGTCTTGTTTTTGAAATACCATTTCCTGGTAAATATTTTGAATGCCAAATTTTGAGAAACCGATTTTTGTCCTCGTAACTTTTGTTTTCTTTTTTCAAGTTTTGAGGACAAAACTTTTAAAAGGAGGGGTGATTGTAGCACCCCCGATTTTATAATAATGGGTATTTACTAAAATCCTTAATTTTATAAAATTCTCTTTTACTTTTATTGGTTAAAATATTTTACATCGATAATTTATGATTTCGTAGATTTAAATTAGTGTTAAGTTGAATTTAGTTTAGTTGGGTATATTTCAGTCTGTTATGAGCTTATTAATCGGACTCTACTCGAAAATCCGAGTGGGTAAAACCCCGCATTGAATATTGGGCTTATTACTACCCACCTTCTCATAACAAACCCACCAAAAATCTCCACATCCCTTCTAAAATTTCAGCGTACATCTTCACCTTCTCAACACCAAAAACTTCATTAAACCTTCATAACTCAAAACCCTTAAGACGGATGTCATTTCTCTGTCTCCCAACGAAACTTCACGTTTTTTAAATCATTCTTCTCCTCTCATTCTCCTCTTTATTTTCATACCATAAAATATCATATTCCTCCAAAATTTTTTTATAAAACCCATCTTTTAGACCTAATCTTAAGACGGACAAAACTACTTCGTTTCTTAATGGAATTCAATTCCGTTTAATGTTTCGGAATCCTCTCACCATCCTCCTTCTTTCTAGCTACTAAAAGATTGAAATTTTTAACCTTGTTTTAAGGCGATTTTCCAGAATTTCATTTATGGCTTCTAATAATATTAATTGTCATCAAAGGTGGAATTTTGGGAGTTGGATTAAGGAAATCTGTTGGTATCATTAGCTTACTTAATGATTGATTAATTAGAGTGTTAATAAGGTAATGTTGACGGGTTACTCGATATCACCTTCTTGTGTGTTTTCTGTGTATTAGAGTAGCATTTTTTAGAAAGACGAATTCTTTATTAGCTATTAATATGAATTGATGCTCTCACATGTTGAAAATAATTGATTATATTGCATATATCTTCTTATGGTGAAAGTTAGTGTTTGTTGTGCTAATCCTTCTCTTAATTGTATGAAAATGCTTTAAAGACATTAATGTCAGCTTAATTCATGTATGTTGGATGTGTTGATACCCATATGTTGTGTGGAATGATGGTTTGTGTAGGTAATTACAAATGGGCTTAAGAATGTTTAGCTTAAAGTTGGGCGTGTTGTGTTGATTTAATAGATGATTTAAATGCCTTTAATCCTTGTTCATTGCTTGTTACTGGTAGGTATTATCTTGTATGTTGAGTTTGGAGTTTGGACATTCATCTTCAAACCCAAGGAAAGGGATGAAGATTCATGTTCATAGCTCGTGTGATGCCGACGGGTAAAATTTCAACTGGCCGGGTGAAATTCCGAGCAAAATTTCGCCCGGTAAAAAAGTTGTCTGGAATGGCCTAAAAATGGTGTGGGAGCCGGCGGATAAAATTTCACCCAGGCGGGTGAAGCTTTCCTGCACCGACCCCTTTTCGTAAAATGGTCATATATCCTCCGTTACTGGTATGTTTTGGGCGTGTGACCTACTGTTGGAACCGTAAGAGAATAAGCTATTACATCCACTAAGAATATAAACATTTTCATGACTATAACTCTACTTATGACCATTTAATTTTGACCCTTGTTTTGATGGTTTCCAAACATGCATGTTGTTTTTTGATGGGCTTTATGTGTAATAATCTGTATTACCTTGTGTTGGGGGCTTGGCCGAGTAGGGCTTACTCGACCGAGTACATAGTGTACTCTACTCGACCGAGTAGAGTTGACTAGTAATTTTAGTGGTACTCTGATCTTTTGTACTCGGCCGAGTGACATCGGCACTCGACCGAGTGAGTTGTACTCGACCGAGTACACGTTGTACTCGATCGAGTACGGCGGAAATCGTGGTTTGGAAGGACGGATGATTAAAGGCTATTAAGAGGAGTTGTTTCTTTTAAAATGCAGTTTACACTCTTAATCACAAAATCCTAATATCAAATCCTCTCTAAATCCCTCAAGAAACCTTTCATCATCTCGTGCCGGATCCAAGCTTTTGCTACGTTGATTAATCATCTGGGTAAGTAGTTTTGACTGCAATTGATTTTAATTGATTATGTTGTGTTGATTACCCCAGAGGAATTGGGGAAGGGAATTGTATGTTGATTATATGATTATGTTTGTATAGTAGGGGACTTCCTAGTGGAATACTTTTGACTGCTTGATTGCTATCGGAATTGCTATAAGGTAGGGTTTCCTTACTCAGTATTTGTGTATGTTAATCATTGTGATGAGATTATTATTGTGATATTGTGATTGTGGTTATTGACAATGGTCACTATTGTGACGAGACTTTTATTGATGATGTTGTGATTATTGATATTAACGATGGTCATTGCGGTGACGGTGATGGAGTTTAGGGTGTTTGTGATGGTTACTATGGTTAGTGATTCCGTTGCGAGACGAATCACACCCCGCGTTCGCCCCCGTGGTTATACCGCCACGTGGAGGATATGCACATTAATGTTCCGGGTTCTCTCGCTGCAGTGAGAGGGGCTTTCGACGCATGTGGCTGCGGTCTAGGGTCAATAGGTGGTTTTGTAGAGCAGGCTGGTAACCTGAGTCTACTGAGGTGTCCG
The DNA here is from genome assembly GCA_022085475.1 of Heliosperma pusillum. NCBI lineage: Eukaryota > Viridiplantae > Streptophyta > Magnoliopsida > Caryophyllales > Caryophyllaceae > Heliosperma > Heliosperma pusillum. Next base: position 17,254 of record JAIUZE010066504.1, on the reverse strand, counting down.
CTGCGGTGGACCTCTGGTTTCTCTTTCCCTTGTGCTTATATTGTACATTGGTCGGTATATGCGAATACTGACCCCGTTATTGTTTTAAAAAATGTGATGATCCATTGGGGAATGGGGAGCAGGTGATTGCAGGTAATCGTTAGCATGCGTTGGGATCGAGGATGGGATCACCTGATTAATTCTAGCTTCCGCGTGTCAGTTTGGAGTCGTGAACATTAGTAGTCTTTACATTATGTTGAACATTACTAGTTATTGTTATTACGATATCAGTATGGAGTTTAATTATTGGTCAGATGGTATGCCATCTGTTTGGGATTGTGTATTGACATACAAACTTATTAAATAAAAGTCTTTTCTTTATTGCTTGTTGTGATGTTACTACCTCGGGTAACCACGATGGTAGCACTCTCATGTGCTAAGGGGGTCTTGTGAGGCACCTTGGAATATGGAGGTGTTACACAGTGGTATCAGAGCGATCAATTTTGGAACCTAAAACCAATGAACCCAATAAACTAGCAGATTCTAATAAAATGAACCCGGGTAGGAGTCATAGGGAGCTACCGCAAGGATAGGGGAGACGTCCTGGAATCGCACTTTTGCCCCTATAGCTCTTACTTGGTCACAACGAGAAGTGTCGGGGCATTATGTGTATTTAATTATGTTCATATGTTGTTGTATGTTGAGAATATGTGACATGAAGAGGATGTGGTATGGAATGGAGGATGGTTGTGGCATGTGTGTTTCACATGAGGTTGGCATTGATAATGCATGAAATATGAGCTACATGAGATGTGATGTGATTATATGTGACATATGAACTATGATGGTATAAGGTGATGTTAATGAGTATGTATATGGATGCGATGCTTCATCATGTGGTATGTATGAAAGGTGTCAATTTTGACATGAGATTTTGCATTATTATGATATACAACGAGTTGCATGCGATTATATGAACATATGTGAAGTAATGTGATTGAATGAACATATATTCAAGTATGAAAGTTGGGTATGTATGATGTGAATATGAATGAATGTTATACGGTGGGCTATATCTGATCGGGCCTGCCGCAAGCCTAATACAAAGATAATTTACCCAGACTAGGCTAATAACAAATTATGTAATTAGGGAAGTAGGGGTCGATCCTCAGGGAGATGGTATTTCCTATGGATTGTCAATCGTCTCACAATTGAGTTTTATTTAACGATTTTCTGGGTTTTGAGGTTTTGAATTCTAAACTAATAAAGAACATAAATAAAAACAAAATAAAAGCAAACTAAATGAAAACAATAAAGCAAATGATGAATTAACAATAATGAGAAGCATCTAGGGAAATAGGTTCACACATGTAGATTGACATATTGATGAAATTGGATTTAGGATATGCAAGTAATTCATTGCGAGTTCGTAAGAATGATGTGTTCATTACAATCATAGATCAGATGGTCTAGCAGGCTTTTAGGCGATTTACTAGGTCTTAATCCACCATGTCATGCTTTGTCTATTCAATTCTCGTATCTCTACCTTAGAAAAGAATTCCATACTAGTCAATGATTTTGATCAGGAATCGTCAGCTATTGTTAAAGTCCAAACATGCATAGACACAATGTTTTAAAAGTAGAATTTCTTTTATCCAATTGTCACCTTTTAATCAATCCAACATGGCTACCCTACACCCTAGAAAGGTGACTACTCACTCATAATAATGTTTATGTCTAAGATAATATTAACAATGAAAACTAGGATAGACATGTTTAGTTGGTTTTGACAATAATTTTAGACTCTCTATGTGGCGATAATAACGACGCTATTTGACAATCTAAGAAATGAAATTACGATTATAACAACATGAAAATGAATCTAAATGATATGAATAGAAAATAACAATCAAACGGAAAAAAATAAAGGATAATAAACAAAGGATAAATTAGGAATACCTAGGTGACGATCAACAACGAAAGTGATAACGATAATAGAAATCCCTTGCATAGAATAATCGTTCCTTGAATTACAATACTTGTACCCAACAAAGTAGACTACAAAGATTGAAATTCTTATTGATCTTTTGATGTGAAATGGACAGAAATAAACTAAGAACTAAAAACAAAAGAAGAAAATGATCTAAACTAGAAAGACTAAAACTAAAGAGAAAAGAAAAGATTATTCTAAAGAGGATTTGTAAGAAGATTGTTGTATGGATGACTGTGTGTTGAGAAGAGAGGCTAGAGCATCTATATATAGCATTAGGGTTTCGTGGAGAAGGGGTCGAGCATTGAACACATAAGACAAAAATAGGAAGTTGAAGCATCATGCTCGGATCAGCAGCGATACCCGATCGGGTACACACTTACCCGATCGGGTAAGTTGTCATCTGGAAGCTTTTGACTAACGTTTCATCTTCCTTTGCTTTGACTTGACTTCCATCATCCCCCTTGACCTCTTGAATCGGGTTTGTTGATAGGGGTTGATGTAAAGCGATGAATTCTTTCGCCCAATTGATTGATCTTCCGACAACTACAAAACTGTCTTTGCTCCTTCTCTCTTTTGAGTTAGTGAACCTTCTTGAAATGCCTTTGACATGGTCAAGCTTGCTTCTTCAAATCGTCGGGTTCTAGGCAAATGCTCGGAAATATAGAAAAAGGGCGTAGAAACGTCACTTTCCCTACAAAACAGGTTATAACACAGGAATTCGCCTAGAAGACGATATTAGCTCATAAAATGGCTTAACAAAGCACAAATGACATACAAAACCGAGCTAAAATGGGGGTTAAAATCATACAAATATTCACTTATCAAACTCCCCCAAGCTAAACCTTTGCTTGTCCTCAAGCAAACATAACAAACGATATCAGGACAAGGGTTGCAAGCATTGGCTACTACACCATCAAGAAACAAATCTCAACGTAAAACTTTGAAAACATAATGAATCATAACCCAAAAACAACGTTGGCAAGAATGCTACATAAACATGGCTGAGATTTACATAACGGCGTAGCACAAAGAATTTCACTACAGAATTTTCGGCTCTTGCATAATCTTTTGACAATGGACTCTCACGGCACACTCGAACACTCATTGTATGTAAAAGGTGATCTCTTTATATGTAAATGTTTTTGAGACACTCACCTATCTACGACTTATGAAAATGTGTCCGCAGTCTAATATGGTAAACAATTCAAAACATAAGTCAAAGATCATAATGCACATAGAAAAGAAGCCTAAAAATAAGAAGAAGGCTTTGGGAAATGGCGAAAGGTGGACAAATAGTTTTGGTCATGTGAAGGTTAGAATGAGCTAGCAATTGACCAATGATAAATGAATACTCAATCCAAACTTTCGATGAATTCCCAAAAGACGAAAAACGAAGCCAGAAGTAACAATTTGGCTTATTACACACGAAACACAAGGGTAAACTCCTTCTATTGATTTGACATTTTGAGGAGATACTCACAACTTCTTCTCTTATTTCTATTTTTTTTCTTTCTTTTATTTCGATTTTTCATTTTTTTCTATTTTTTTCTTCTTTCTTTTTTCCTTTTCTTTTGAACAAAACTTCACTTCTTGAACTTTTTCGTTCTTCCAAATTCACTTTGACAGATAAGAACAAATCTTCTCAAAAGAACACCCATACACAATAGTCTAGCTACTAGCTCAAAAGGTAGGCAGTTTTTACATGTAGCTATTATTTTTGTGAAGCATTTGTATGAAGGGGCTAATTTTGAGGGGCAAATTAAAGTGAAAAAGGCTTCAAATCATAGTGAATCATGAATGCAATGCTTACAGAAATGGAATGAGAACCATACTTATGCGTTTTGACATGACACATATCACAAGGAGAACTACACACACCTAAATGAGACTGGGTATAGATGTACCAGTCTAAGGAGGTTCTACCTTACAATATATGTAACTTGCCAAATGTCAAGATCAAGCGTACCCATCTATAGATTCATCCCATGCCTACTGTGTACAAGACTTCCCCATGTATGCAAAATTCAATGAATATTGAATCATTATGGCTTGAAAGCTCTAAGTTTGGGAAATGTAACATGATAGAATAATAAGCAAGCAAAGCATGAAAAACATTCAATTGTGTTCAAAATTTTAAAATTTCTCTATAAAATCTTCTCTTTCTTATTCAAAATTTGAAAATTTGAAAAATGATCAACTAAAATGCAAAATGGGAAAATGCAAAAATGCAATCCCTCCCACAAGCTAAACATCACATTGTCCTCAATGTGAGCACAAAGACTAAACATGCAATGAGATGCTTAATGGGAAGAAAGGAAAAATGAAAGAAGAATGAAGCTTACTAGCCAGCGCAGACTCCCCCAAGCTAGTCTTTTGGACTTGACAAGGAAGGTCTTCATAGATTCTTCAAAAACTCTTTCATCTGCAAAGAAATCTAACAAAACAACGTAAAAGGGAAAAAGGAAAAATAAAAATGCAAAAAGGGAAAACACGGGTTGCCTCCCGAGAAGCGCTTGTTTAACGTCCTGCTCGACGAATTCTTCTATGAAATCATTGGGTTGGGGATTGACGCTCCGTATAGACAATATCTAAGCATCCGATGATAGAATTGTTATAGTAGAGTTTCAGTATGTGTCCATTGACTTTGAATTTTTCACCATTGCTAGTCATTAGTTCCACATAGCCGTATTTGCTCACATATGTGACAGTGAATGGTCCAGACCATCGTGATCGAAGTTTTCCCGGAAAGATTTTCAGATGGGAGTTGAAAAGAAGTACTTGGTCACCGACATTAAATTCTTTTCTAATTATCCTCTTGTCGTGCCAACGCTTCGTTTTCTCTTTATAAATCCTAGAATTCTCGTAAGCTTGCAAACGAAATTCTTCTAGCTCATTGAGTTGCAAAAGTCGTCTATCAGCGCTAAGCTTAGTGTCTAAGTTGAGTTCTTTGATAGCCCAGTAAGCTTTTTACTCTAACCCTGATGACAGGCCTTTCCATAAACCAACCGATAAGGAAATGTTCCAATCGGGGTTTTGAAAGCTGTACGATAAGCCCATAAGGTGTCATCGAGGTTATTACTCCAATCAGTTCTAGATCTTGAGACTACTTTCTGAAGAATTGTTTTCAACTCTCTGTTTGAGACTTCTACCTGACCGCTGGTCTGAGGGTGGTAGGCTAATCCTCGTCTGTGATACACACCATACTTGGTAAGCAGAGTGTCTAACTGCTTTTCTCCAAAATGAGTTCCTCGATCACTTATCACGGCTCTGGGTACACCAAAACGTGGAAAGATGATCTTCTTAAATAGCCGTATCACAGCTCTAGCATCATTGGTGGGAGTGGCAATTGCTTCTACCCACTTAGAAACATAGTCAACAGCGACTAAGATATAACGATTTCCGTTGGAAGAAGGGAATGGTCCTTGATAGTCAATACCCCAGACATCGAATATTTCGACTTCTAATATGCCGTTTTGAGGCATTTCATGTCTCTTGGATATTTGACTCATTCGTTGACAAGCGTCACAAGCCATAACAAAGTCTTTTGAGTCTTTAAACATCGAGGGCCAGAAAAACCCGGATTGTAAGACTTTGGCTACGGTCTTGGACAGACCATGATGACCACCATAAGCAGATGAGTGGCATCCTTCTAAAACTCCTTTAACTTCCCACTGGGGGATACATCGTCTGTAAAGACCATCTGAGCACTGCTTGAAAAGATAAGGGTCATCCCAAACAAAGAATTTTGCATCATGCAAAAATCTCTTTCTTTGGTTATAAGAAAGGTCAGAAGGTAGCTGGCGACTGACAAGAAAAATGGCCATATCAGCATACCAAGGAGAAGAGTCAGCAATCGCCATTAATGAATCATCACCAAACGAATCATTAATTGGCGTTGGTAATCCTATTTCAGTTACTCTTATCCTTGAAAGATGGTCAGCGACTACATTTTCTGCTCCTTTCTTATCCCGGATCTTTAGATCAAACTCTTGAAGGAGTAAGATCCATCGGATAAGTCTAGGTTTTGCCTGTTTCTTTGAAAGCAGATATTTCAAGGCAGCATGGTCAGTGTAGACAATGACTTTTGATCCTATAAGGTAAGAACGGAATTTGTCTAAGGCATAGACAATGGCAAGAAGTTCTTTTTCAGTGGTGGCATAGTTGATTTGGGCAGGATCTAAGGTTTTACTAGCATAGTATATTGCATGAAGGAACTTTTCCTTTCTTTGCCCCAAAACAACTCCTACGGCATAATCACTCGCATCGCACATTAATTCAAAAGAAAGATTCCAATCAGGTGACTGGATTATAGGTGCGGTGATTAAAGCACGTTTGATTTTGTTGAATGCCTCAAGGCATTCCTTTGTGAAATTAAAAGGTGCATCCTTAAAAAGGAGCTCAGTCAGGGGCTTGGCTATTTTTGAAAAATCTTTAATAAACCGTCGGTAGAAACCGGCGTGGCCAAGGAAACTCCTGATTCCTTTTACATTAGCAGGTGGTGGCAGTTGTTCAATAACTTGGATCTTAGCTCGATCCACTTCAATACCTCTCTCAGAAATGATGTGTCCTAAAACTACACCTTCGTTCACCATGAAGTGACATTTTTCCCAATTGAGAACAAGGTCGACTTCTTCACAGCGTTTTAGAACTCTAGACAGATTTGTCAAACAATTATCGAAGGAAATGTCATAGACGCTAAAGTCGTCCATGAATACTTCCATGATAGTCTCAACAAAATCGGAAAAGATACTAGTCATGCAACGCTGGAAAGTGGCAGGTGCATTACACAAGCCAAATGGCATTCGGCGATAAGCGAAAGTACCATAGGGACAGGTGAAGGTGGTTTTCTCTTGGTTCTCAGGGTGGATAGGAATTTGGAAAAATCCTGAGTAACCATCTAGATAGCAGAAATATTTGTGGCAAGCTAACCTCTCTAGCATTTGATCAATGAAGGGCAGAGAATAGTGATCTTTTCTAGTTGATTGATTCAACTTCCTGTAGTCAATGCACATACGCCATCCCGTCACAATCCTTGTGGGGATGAGCTCATTCTTTTCATTCTTGACTACTGTTGTTCCTCTTTTCTTAGGAACAACTTGGACAGGGCTAACCCATTTCCAGTCAGAAATTGCGTAGATTATGCCAGCATCTAGCAATTTCATAACTTCAGCTTTAACTACTTCTTGCATGTTCGGATTAAGACGGCGTTGACCTTGAACACAAGGTTTTTGACCTTCTTCTAAGTTGATTCTATGCATGCAAAAGTCGGGGCTTATGCCTGTGAGATCTTCAAGTTTATAACCTATTGCCTTCTTATGTTTTTCAAGACAGTCAATAGTGAGTTTAACTGATTTTCATCTAGGAGAGCACTCACTATGACTGGGCAATATTCAGACTCATCTAAAAAAGCATATTTTAGATTTGAGGGAAGAGGTTTAAGTTCAGGTTTATGTACTTCTACCTTGGCAGGAGCATCAATTAAGCTTATGAACTCCTCAACTTCTTCAGATGGTATCTCTTTTCCAGTCAAGTCCCTTTCCAGCTCACTGATCTCAAAATTGTCGTTCTCAGAGATATCCTCTAACAATAAAATTGCTTCTAAAGGATCCTCAATTATTGACGAATACAGAGATTCATCAATGATTGAGTCGACAATGTCAAGGAAATAGCGAGGCTCTTCAAGCATAGGGCTCTTCATTGCACTGTTTAAGTTGTAGGTGACTTTATCATCACCTACTTCTAGTGTCAATTTTCCATTCTTGACATCGATTACTGCTCCCGCAGTGTGTAGAAATGGCCTTCCTAAAATAATAGGGATTTGCGAATCTTCAGCCATGTCTAAAACAATGAAATCGACGGGAATGAAAAACCTCCCTACTCTGACAGGCACATCTTCTAAAACTCCCATAGGTTGTTTTAGAGAACGGTCTGCCATTTGCAGAGTGATACTTGTGCATTTGAGAATTCCCATATTCAATTTTTCGCAGATGGAATAGGGCATGACGCTTACACTAGCACCTAGATCGCATAAAGCTTTATCAATTGTGTAGGTGCCTATAGTGCAAGGTATAGAGAAACTACCAGGATCCTTTAACTTAGGAGGGGACTTATTTTGCAATAACGAACTGCATTCAGTGGTGAATGCTATGATTTCAACATCATTTAAAGTCCTCTTCTTAGTTAAGATATTCTTCATGAATTTCGTGTAAGAAGGGATTTGAGTGATTAATTCAGTGAAGGGAACCGTTACTTGGAGGTTTTTGACTACTTCCATGAATTTACCGAACTGGGTTTCCTTATGATTTCTCCTCAAACGTTGGGGAAATGGAACTTGAATTTTTATGGGTTCCTTTTCAGGTTTGTCTTCCGCTTCCTTAGCGGTGGATGGTTGAGAATCTTTTTGGCTCTCTACTTATGTAGGCTCAACTATTGGCTCTTTGGGTTGCTGAGGTTCCGTATAAGTGGTACCACTCCTAAGGGTGATAGCATTTGCGGTGTCACTCGGTTGCTCACCATGAGGTGGGAGTTGGCCTTGTTTTCTTTGGGCATTAGAGGCAGCCAATTGGGCCATTTGAGTTTCAAGCATCTTGATGGCAGCACTTTGAGCTTGATCACTCTTTCGAAGTTGAGCAAACATTGAATCTTGTTTTTGAACAACTTGTAGAAGCATGGATTCAATTTTGCTAATGCTTGAGTCATTAGGTTGGCCTTGAATTTGAGGTGGTTGGTGTTGAGGTTGATTTTGGTATGGTTGGTTGAAGTTAGGTTGGAATGAAGGTCTCTGGTTTTGAAAACCAGGTGGATTGTAAGGCTTCTGTTGGTGTGGTATGAATGGTTGTTGAATTTGTTGTTGGGGATTTTGAATGTTAGTGCTTTTGTAGGACAAAAAAGGATGGTTTTTTGTGTTTTCATTATAGAAGTTTGAGAAAGCGTTGCCTTGCCTATATCCTTCATAGGCATTGACTTGCTCTATTGAACTTCTACATTCTTGAAAACTATGCCCTCCAACCCCACATGTCTCACATACCACTACGTGGTTAGTGACGTTGACATGTTCCTTGGATTGGGAAGAGCTTCCTACTTGTTGCTGCAGAAGGGCTAATTGGGCTTCCAGGAGTGCTAATTTACTTGAATCGTCTTGCTTGGTTTTGAGTGGCATAGCACGCGAGTTGCTATACTGAGAATCGTGGATTGCCATTGACTCGATAGTCGTACTAGCTATTTCTACATCGATTTGATCGAAACGACCATTGTTAGCGGAGTCGAGGATACGACGCGATTCGCCACAACAACCGTTGTAGAAGGTGATAACTAGGAACCATGAATCAAGGCCATGATGAGGGCATTCTCTTTGTAATTCTTTGTACCTTTCCCATGCCTCGTAAAGACTTTCATCGCCTCTCTGACGGAATCCAGTAGTAATTTGACTCCGTAAGAGTGCGGTTCGTTCTGGTGGGAAGTACTTTTGATAGAAAGCAAGAGCTAGACCATCCCAGTCGACTATTCCTAAGGCAACTCGGTCAAGACTATTATCCAGAGTTTTGCCTTTCCTCTTAGAGAGAAGGGAAAAAGCATTTCCCTAATCTGCTCTTGGGATACTCCAGTTTGTCTAATCGTGGAGCAATAGTCACAGAAGTTTTGGATATGAAGGTTGGGATCTTCTGTGGTATTGCCACCAAATTGATTTCTTTCTATTAGATTGATGAAGGCAGGTTTGATTTCGAAGTTTTGGGCTGTGATTTGAGGTGTAGCGATACCCCTTGGAAGTGTATCTGCAGTAGGTTTGGAATGGTCGGAAAGTCGAACCATTTTCTTTTGTGAAGATGAAGATGGAATGTTGGTTGAAAGTTGATTGGTTTTGGAAATGGAGATGAGAATGGATCTTATTCTCCTTCAAGATTAGGTAAGATATCCGAGTATTTCTCACGAATACGATCTAAACTTGAAATATCAGAAGCTTTTGAAATTTCGTTGAATAGCTTTAATTTCCTACGTAGAGTTCTTTCTAGTTCGGGGTCTAAAGGAATAGGGGTCCCTAGTCTAGAAGATATGGGCATAAGATTGGAAAGCTAAGATGAAAAATCAAGAGAGGTCTAAAGGAATTTGGGTTCCTAAAGACTAGATAAAACTAATTGCGATAAAAATCACAAGAAAAAGGAAAATTAAACCGTGCTCCCCGGCAACGGCGCCAAAATTTGATCGGGCCTGTCGCAAGCCCAATACAAAGATAATTTACCCAGACTAGGCTAATAACAAATTAATGAAATTAGGGAAGTAGGGGTCGATCCTCAGGGAGATGGTATTTCCTATGGATTGTCAATCGTCTCACAATTGAGTTTTATTTAACGATTTTCTGGGTTTTGAGGTTTTGAATTCTAAACTAATAAAGAACATAAATAAAAACAAAATAAAAGCAAACTAAATGAAAACAATAAAGCAAATGATGAATTAACAATAATGAGAAGCATCTAGGGAAATATGTTCACACATGTAGATTGACATATTGATGAAATTGGATTTAGGATATGCAAATAATTCATTGCGAGTTCGTAAGAATGATGTGTTCAATACAATCATAGATCAGATGGTCTAGCAGGCTTTTAGGCGATTTACTAGGTCTTAATCCACCATGTCATGCTTTGTCTATTCAATTCTCGTATCTCTACCTTAGAAAAGAATTCCATACTAGTCAATGATTTTGATCAGGAATCGTCAGCTATTGTTAAAGTCCAAACATGCATAGACACAATGTTTTAAAAGTACAATTTCTTTTATCCAATTGTCACCTTTTAATCAATCCAACATGGCTACCCTACACCCTAGAAAGGTGACTACTCACTCATGATAATGTTTATGTCTAAGATGATATTAACAATGAAAACTAGGATAGATGTGACAACCCTCGCGAATGCGGAAATAATAAACAAACAAGCATGTGAATTATATTGCGGAAATAGGTAGTTTTTAAAAACTTTTATACATGCAAGTTAAATAAAACGAGGAGTGTCAGAATATTACAACTAAGTGCGGAAAATAACAAAGAGACGGAGTCTCTCAAAATGTTAACAAAGAACAAGTGTTTAGCAAATAAGCTAAAATCGTCTAGAGGTTAATCTTCCAGGGACAACGCCCGCTAGCTCACACACGAACCCCAAAATATCATATCCAAAAAGTCAATCCATGCAAGCAACCTGTTCATTCATGAAAAACATGAACGCCACAGTCAGTGGGGAGTAACTCCGGGTTCTCCCAGCCATATCACCTTTAACGTACATATAAGGAAATACAAAAGTAAAGAATGCATATATAGATATACATGTGAGATACAATAAGAATAGATAGGCAATTCTATAGATAATGATAAGAACATAAGAGGCACAAATCCGAATACATCATGATATTCAAAGACTCGGGAAAGACACTCTTAGGCAACCGAATACGCTCACTAGGGCTTGCATCCCACCGTTAGCGGTATACGATTGATAAGATTGAGACTCGACAGACAAACCACGTCAAGTCATGCGATGATCACAATAAATACAACATATTATCATCCATTCACGAACCAAGACCTTGACGGTGTCAAGTCATGCAATGAACATGAATACAATCATGAAATCACGCATTCAAAGACAACGACACAAAGACGACAATTCTCACGGTAAATGAAACGCACTAGCATCGTGTACATGGCAAGGATGATTAAAAGGCATCCACGGAATAAAGCATTTCCCGGAACGCATACACGATAAAGCATTTCGCGTATGTAGACTAATTTCCTCCTGGTAGGACGACGATAATAATACGTTCCTAGTCTAAATCTGGCCAGACTCTCGGAATAACGCATGTTCCGATTCGACATGCGATAAAGCATTTCGCATCCAAGACTCGGTCTTACAAAAATAAACGCCGAGTACCTCAAATTCGGTAGATCAATTCACGAAAAAGGCGGAAAAACAGCTCAAGCCTCATAACAAGCGGTACGCTACATGCAAATAACACCACCTCGCAAGTATACAACATTTGAAGGCCGGGTCGAACAACGCATAGCGTTCAACTCCCAACAACGTCGTCATATGCCCACTACACATGCATTTAAGCAGTAGGATACCTCTCCGTTCCGACATTCCAGCCTTACGAACGGGAAGTTAGCCAAGGGAATGAGAGTACAAAGCACAAGACAAAATAGTGCTCAAACCGTATCATTTGTAAAAACCGACTCAAAGTGGGAACATACCAAAACCGTCACAAAACATGAGAATAGGGAATCATATAAGTTTAAATATGATAAACATGAGTCAATACATGATACATAAGCATTAGAACAAGTTTATGAAGCATAATGAATAAAAACATAGATCCCTCTCCAAAACAACAAGTTTGGAAACTAACTAAAACAAGGGTTCACTTCAACCGGTCATAACTAGAGTTCTACATATGGGAATGCAGAAATTCCAAGTGGAGGTGATAGCTTATCCTCTTACGGTTCCAACGAATGGTCACAAGCCCAAAACAAGCAAGTAACGAAGGAGATATGAGCATTCTACCAAAAAGGGTCGGTGCTGTGAATTTACACGAGTCCACCCGAGAACCAACAACACCTTCCTAGCATTTCCCATTTTACAAGTAAAAGTGATCTTACAAAATAGATGGGGTATTTTCGAAATAGATGGGGTATTTTCGAATTAGATGGGGTATTTTCGAACTAGATGGGGTATTTTCGAATTAGATGGGGTATTTTCGAAATAGATGGGGTATTTTCCTAATCGATCTAGCAACTAGCTAAACAATCAATATTCATCATCAACAATCATCAACTAACAACAATCATCCTCAAAATCATAATTTCTAAGCTTTCTAATTGTATTCAAAAAACGAATTCTAACATGGAAATCATGTAAAACACGTAAATGATATCGAGTAACCCTTCACCGTTACCTTTTCGCGTCTTTAAACGGTTACTAAGCTTTCCTAATCTCCACCTACATACAATTAGATAATAAAAGATGAATATCATTCACCTTAAGAAAGACGGATAATTTAAAAAAGCGAGAAAGACGGTAATTTTATTACCAATACGGATAGAGGAAGCTAAGAGGGGAAGAATAAGACGAACTTACGTGAATTCCGTCAAAGAACGAAGGAGCTACGATGATTTTAAGATCGAAAAAGCTATGGAGGCTAGGTTTTTGGTTTCTTAAGGATGAAGAAATGTTGGTGTTTGTGTGAATGAAGAAATAGGTTTAAGGGAATTAGAGTATAAGGAAGGAAAAGTCAACCAAAAAGTCAAACTCGCCTTAAGACGGCTTTTTCATGGAATCTCGCAGAAATTCCAAATACGAACTCGGAAATTCAAAATTCGACTCGGAACTTAAACTTATAAATTAAAACTTAAAATCGCTGACACGATTTCGTAAAATATTTCTATTAGAAAAATAGGGTACATTTCCGGGTGTTACAATCACCCCTCCTTTTAAAAAGTTTCGTCCTCGAAACTTGAGAGTAGAAAAGAAAAGTTATAAGGACCAATTCGTTTTCTCCAAATTGGTATTCAAAACATTTTAAAGGAAATGTATTTCAAAAGCATGACATTTTCCAAAAAGGTATAGGAAAAGTTTTCGAAAGTAACTCTCTTTTTCTGTGGAACGAAATTGTTCTTGTCGTGCACACAAGAACACCAGCATTCCAGAGTAAAGACAAGATTAAAATTAAATCATACGTTGGTAAGTGCAGAACTAGTTATCAGACGTCTCCAATAACAAGTGCAAACATCCAACCAAACGCAAAAATCCAAACATAAAAGCAAAAGAAATTCATTTTCTCCAAAAAGAGGGTACACAAACCATCTTTAGACTTCTTTGAAAAGTTAAATTAGAAATACAATATGGAAATTTGAAGATTTTCTCAAAGATCAAATCAAAATAAGAACACATTACACGTACATAGAGCGACTCGAGCATCACAAACACAAATTAGTGAATGAAAATGTATACAAAACACGCAAAAACAAAACAAATCGCACTCCTAGGGATAGGAAGATCTACAAGAATTCGACATCACAACTCTAATAATAAACCAATTCCTCAAGAGAATGCAATTTACCCAATTTGCAATTCATCATTCTCAATCATTAGATTTCTACTGAAATATTCCATAATCACGAGACCTCAAGTCATCAACATAACCATTCAAACCAAATTAGCATCGTCTAGGGTCCATAGATTGAAATCTGCAGGAGAGGTCCTTTAACGTACTATAAAATCCTTAGATTCATCAAACTCTATCTGAGACCACTAACCAAAGAAAACTCATCTTAAGTCTCACGACAACGGAAAATCCACAATCCATTATCGGTTATAAGAATTCTTTAATAAACCAACATCCTTAATTCGATCATTACTACGCCTGAAACCTCAAATATAAATAGCCACATTAGCAAAACTACGGAGGTTACTAATCCTCAAGATAATGGGTTCACCATTCTATCTCTACATTCCATAACAACTGAGCACTCACTATCCAAAGCTTGCTACGAATATTTCTCAATCTCAAACTATAATTCCTTAAGAATAAAAGAGAATTACTAACTGCAAACCACAAATGATCAATCACTTGGCAATCAGACAACCATTCAAATCATATCGTTCATCTAAAACTCAATATGAATCGATTTTCATTTACGACAAAACTCCTCAAACTTTGGGTACCGGGTCAATTTCCCTAAAGCAAAGTCTCTTTTACAATCCACCAATTAGAGACATCAAATTCTCAAATGATATACCAAGCGACCGTTATAATACCCAACAACAACGAACTATTATCATGATCAACTCAATTCTCAAAACAACACTACAATACCAACCTCCGAATCTAACCTCACCAAGAGAGGATACATTATCACTATTAGGATTCATCCTAGAGCTTAAGTCTTATTTCTCATGATCAAATACAACCTGAACTTTGCTCAATCCAAAGATACATCTTCTAACTAAAGAATTCCAAAATACATTACTCTTACTCTTTGAGCCTTACAAACGGAATATCCAATCCACTAAGGAAAAGATGAAGGAGCAACGAGATAGGAAACGATAAGGAATCTCAAGGAGAACATGAGAATAAATCAAGCACGAGATTACAAGAGAGGAGCGCTGAAAATAACGAGGTCAAGAAAGAGACAAAGCAGATAGTAGAGGTATGAATATATCCGAGTAAGAAATAAGATACGAGCATGCGATTTCTTAAAGATCAATCTTGACAAAAACATTAAAGAATGGAAATGAAAAGGGACAATGGCACGGGTAATGGTTTAAGGTTTAATCCACAAAATTTCTCCTTTCAAAATTAAGGCGATAATAAAACCACTTAATTATTCCTTTACAAAGGCCTCTTACAAGGGACCATCATACCACGAGCAGTCAACAAAGTAAGGTACACCTAGACTTGATAAATCGACTACAACCCAAATCATCCATCCTTTCATATCACACGGATTCCCAATTGCGGAATTGTAACTCAAGTATAATAACATTCCTTTAGCGCAAATATTCAACACAACCTCAAAGGTTTCTTTAATTGAAGGACTAACAAATACTCTCTTATACTCGGTCATTTTCAAGTCTATAGCCCACGAGTTCATTATTATCAAAGTACAACCTCAAGTCAAACATCATCATTAACATCCCAAGGTGTTTCCATCATAACTCACATCATCGAATCTCTCTCATATCTATAATCTTCAAGTAATATGGTTCAACTTACAACGAAATCTTACTACTTCAAACGAGTCTCCGATGCCATAAGATAAGATCATATCTTTAAATCCAAGAAATATAGCCAAATGCTTTTCCACCAAGGCTACACTTACAAACACACCATAGGAAACCACAAGACGCCACTTAGTCTCAAAAGCATTTTGCACCTCAAGATATCATTCTAAACTTCTTATTTACACCAAATAAACATATCATAAGCATGGTCTTTAAAACAATACAAAACTTCTAAGTCCAAAAGACTAAATTACCAATGAGTCAAGAAGTCATAGCCAACTCATTCCACCCTACACCACCAAATACCATGAACTATCAACATATTAGTCATGGCAAGCATCAAGCATTAAAATCATTAAACATACCTTACCACACTTTCCTCAAGGATACCAACTCTCACCACCATAGGGTGAAATTAGATCTATACCATTTTCCTCAAATCACAAGTTCAATCTAACAAACACTAATAGTCCACAAAGTCTAAAATTCTTCCAACCGAGTACAATATGCCACAAACTAAAGGGTATGGCATCTATAAAAATGTTACAAGAGGAAGGTAAGGATACCAATGGTAAGAGGGAGGAACTATCAAGAGTAATTTCCAAGAGGCAAACAAGTTGGAAAAGAAAGAAGTGCATAGATAGAAGGAAGAGAACATAATACAATAAGGACGAGAGAATTCAAAGATGAGGAAGAAATACAATTCAAATAGGCTAGTAAATCTTCAAATCTCCGGTAGAGGATACTTCTTCTAGGTAACACATTGATCCACCTTAAGACGGTAGATACAAACAAACATAACATCACTCAACACAATCAAAAAACAAGTTAGAACCTAACAAACATCAAGTACACCAAGACTACCAAGTAAAGTCCTTAATTTCTACCCATCTCTCATTTATTATTTCAAGGTCAAGTAGTTTAAGTTTAGGGTTCACGTGTGTGCGTCGGGAGCGATAAGCTCTGATACCAACTGTGACAACCCTCGCGAATGCGGAAAGATAAAACATACAAACATGTGAATTATATAGCGGAAATATAAAGTTTTAAAAACTTTTATACATGCAAGGAAAGAATACGAGGAGTGTCATATATTACAAACTAGAGTACGAATTATACCACACCAAGAGACGAAGTCTCTCAAAAAGGTTAACAAGTAAAAGTGATCTTACAAAATAGATGGGGTATTTTCGAAATAGATGGGGTATTTTCGAAATAGATGGGGTACTTTCGAAATAGATGGGGTATTTTCGAAATAGAATTAGCAACTAGCTAAACAACGTCTAGAGGTGTTTCATCCAGGGACAACGCCCGCTAGCTCACACCCGAACCCAAAATAGCATAAGCAAAAAGCCATCCATGCAAGCAACCTGTTCATTCATGAAAAACATGAACGCCACAAGCAGTGGGGAGTAACTCCGGGTTCTCCCAGCCATATCACATTAAACGTACATAGAAGGAAATACAAAAGTAAAGCATGCATATATATATACATGTGAGTTGCGATAAGAATAGA
>JAIUZE010066503.1:0-21539 GCA_022085475.1 Heliosperma pusillum | reverse complement strand
AAACCAACATATTATCATCCATTCACGAACCAAGACATTGACGGTGTCCAATCATGCAATGACCATGAATAATATCATGAAATCACGCATTCAAAGAACGACGACTCAAAGACGACAATCTCACGGTAAATGAAACGCACTAGCATCGTTTACATGGCAAGTATGATTAACAGGCATCCACGGGATCACATTTCCCTGAACTCATACGCGATGCTTACATTTCGCCTATGTAGACTCTTTTCCTCCTGGTAGCACGACGATAATAATACGGTCCTAGTCTAAACCTGGCCAGGATCTCGGAATAAACGTGTTCCAAGACTCGGTCTTACAATATATATGCCGAGTACCCCAAATTCGGTAGATCAATTCACGAAAGAGGCGGAAAACGAGCTCAAGCCTCATTACATGCGGTACGCTACATGCAAATAACACCACCTCGCAAGTACACAACATTTGACGGCCAGGTCGATCAACGCATAGCGTTCAACTCCCAACAACGTCGTCGTATGCCCACTAACACATGCATTTAAGCAGTAGGATACCTCTCCATTCCGACATTCCAGCCTTACGAACGGGAAGGTAGCCAAGGGAATGAGAGTACAAAGCACAAGACAAAATAGTGCTCAAACCGTATCATTTGTAAAAACCGACTCATAGTGGGACACATCGAAAACCGTCACGAAACATGTGATACAAGCGAATAAAATGTCATATATTCAAAACAATAATATTATAAGTCGCTACGTAAAATTATACGATAAACGAACGATTAGAATTATCATAAATGAAAACCATAAACAAAATCACAAACAAAGTCCAGCAGGAGCCAGCCGGTCAGGCTGACCGGCTGCCGGTCCACCGGCTCAGGCCAATGCCTCATACAACAACCAACATCCAACTTCAGTGTGTCCCAGCCGGTCAGGCTGACCAGCTGCCGGTCAACCGGCTGGGACCAAAAGGTCACTTGAAAAACAAAGGAAGAAGGGGGTGTCTCAGCAGGTGGTCTTACCGGCTGCCGGTCGACCGGCTGAGCCCAACTTCTCATTCCAAAATCACGTAAAATTCCAATAATATACAGCAGGTGCCCCAGCCGGTGGTCTGACCGGCTGCCGGTCGACCGGCTGGGGTCTCATGTACTCGAAAATGCTTTGTTTCATCAAAGTCGACTTTTGATAATTATCGACTATCATTCTAATTCATCAATACTCATGTAAATACTCAATAAACAACATCCATCAACAATAATACAAGTCATAAGCTTACTAACTATAATCAAAACATGGTTTCTATCCTAGAAATCACATAAAACACGTAAATGATACCGAGTAACCCTTCACCGTTACCTTTAAGCGTCTCTACTAATCGTCAAGCTCCTCTTCAATTAGAAAGTAGTCTTTGTCGGGATCTTGGAGGTCACCACCTACATATAGATCGTAAAAGATGAATAAAATTCATCTTGAGAAAGACGGAAAGTTTGAAAAGCGAGAAAGACGATGATTTTAATATCAATACATATAGAGGAAGGTAAGGGGAGAAGAATAAGACGAACTTACGTGAATTCTATCAAGTAACGAAGAAGTTACGATGATTCAAAGATCGAAAAATGGATGGAGGCAAGGTTTCTTAAGGAAGAAGTAAAATTTGGTTTGTGTTTGATTTTGTGTTGAATGAAATTTAGGTTAAGGAGTAGTGTGAGTTGTGTAGGAGAAAAGTCAACAAAAAGTCAAAGACGGTTCGGAAGTCAAGAAAAGTCAAACTCGTCTTAAGACGGGATTTTCATGGAATCTCGCGGAAATTCCAAATACGAACTCGGAAATTCTAAATTCGACTCGGAACATAAAATTCTATATTAAAACTTAAATTTGCTGAAAAGATTTCGTAAAATATTTCTTCTAGAAAAAATAGGGTACATTTCCGGGTGTTACAATTTACTTATTAAAATTTCCCACTTGTTAAATATTACAAAACACGATAAAATAACAATAACTCAAAAACCGTCACAAATCCAAGGAAGGGGACCCACGGCTGTTTTGGGCCGTGACAAGAACCGGCCTAGTTTGGCTATTTTGGTCGACTTTTCTAAAACCGTTTCTTAATATTTTCCCGCATGCTTAACATATTTAAAACCCGTCAAAACAACAACAAAACAATCAAGTATCGACACATCCCAAAGAACCAAAACACGGACCAAACAGACCGGGCTGGACCGGGTCTGAACCGGCCTGGTTTGGCCCGGTTTTCCAGCCACCAAAACAGCCCCCTATGGCCACCACCAACATCAACTCTAAATTATTTCTAACATGTTTTAATTAACAAACAACCATTTTAACAATCATCCATCCAAAAATCATGATTAGTAACAAATCATCCAAATATGTCAAGAACACTAAACATGCCAAAAATTCATACCACATAATAAAATAACAACTTATCATGTTACTACTAAAACCATAAATAACAATAATATGAACAAAAACTAAAGTATGTAACATTAATTCGTCGAGTAACTCGGAATTGTTACCTTAGCTAGCACAAAATCAAGTAGCACCCAAAATAAGAACTAAAGAAATAAGAAACCCGTCTACTAGTCTTCTTCTAAAATATACGAGTCACCAAACTCGTCTTCAAAATCTTCCCCTATAAGAAATGACAAGAATAACATTTATTAGAATTAAAACTTGATTTTCCATAATTAAAGTGTTAAAAACGATTTTGTCGGAATTGGAAATAAACCGTACTTGAAGATGGAGAGCGAAGAGGAGATTCTAGAAATATAAGTTAGGACGGATTTGAATAAGAAATGAAGGTTTTGTGTCGATTTTGCTCAAGAACGATGAAGAACGATGAAGAACGATGAAGAACGATGATGATTATATTAAAGAAGGTATTAATTAGATATTAAGTCGATTTATTGTAAAATGAAAAGATAGTTAGTGAGTAAGAGTGGAGTGAGCCGTGTAATTATAGAGAAATTATGGAGTCGGGTTTTGAAATTGTTGTTACGGGATTGACTCGGGTTTTATAATTATATTAAGGTAATTAATTAGATATTATTAGGTTTTATAATAGTTTAATCAAATATCTAGATATTAATTAGATATTATGTTATTGTAATCAAAAGAAAGAAAAATATCTAGCTCTAAGAGAGGAAGGAAGAGCCATGTGGTTTGGGTAGAAAATGGGTCTGTTTTTAAGCGTTTTGCGTAATTTAAGTTGACGGATCGATAAAGTTACAAATATCTTAGATATTCGTATTACTTTAATCGAAAGAATTAAAAGATCTAAAGTGAGTGGAAAAAGATGACATGGGGCGTGTGACTCATGCCAAAGTCGGGTTTCGGGTTTGTTTCGGGATTTAAGTTGACTCGGGAATAGTTAAATCACGTTCGGGTTAAACCGTAAAACCTTCTCTTTAATTCCGAACAAATTCAAAATAATTTTATTAAATTATCATAAATTCAAATAAATCTTAATAAATTAAAATAAATTAAATTTATTATTTTTCAAAAATAATTTCCGTCTTTCAAATTACGGGTTGTTACAAAGCACCCTTTAATTGATCAAACAAATCTTCAATTCTTGGTAAAGGATACCTATTCTTGATTGTAATCCGATTCAATTCACGATAATCAATACAAATTCTCATAGAACCATCTTTCTTCTTTACAAAAAGAACAGGAGCACCCCAAGGAGAGGCACTAGGTCGAATAAAACCCTTTTCAATCATATCATCCAACTGCTTCCTTAATTCTTTCAATTCAGACGGAGCCATACGATAAGGAGCTTTGGCAATGGGACCAGAACCCGGAACAAGATCAATAGAGAATTCAACATCACGCTCGGGAGGAATCCCGGGCAAATCTTCGGGAAACATCAACGAAATCTCGAACATAGGTACATCTTCATATTGGCAAAGAGGTATTTGAAGAAGTCACAACACACAAAATGCTTGGTGACCTTCTAAACATACTTACCAATTTCATAGCGGAAATTAAAGACAACCTTTACGGGGGATGAGATCCCTTATAGGTTATTCTAACACCTAAAGGACTCTTTAAAAAGATCTTATGATCACGACACTCGAACCTAGCATGATACATAGCTAACCAATCAATACCTAAAATAATATCAAACTCTCCTAGAGGAAACTTAAGGAGATTAGCGGGAAAGATAGAACCCGAAATAGATATAGGTACATTTGGATATAGGGTAGAACAAGAGATAATATCTCCGGATGTTAAGGATATGGGAGTATCCTTACTAGATGTAGGCTTGATTGATAATTTATTAGCATAGGTTGACGACACAAAAGACATTGAAGCACCAGTATCAAATAAAATAAGACACGGTTGCTCTAAGATTGAGAACATACCCGTAATGATCTCGGGATGAGCGTCGGCTTCAGCACGGCTCATGACAAAGATAGAACCCTTAGGTTTAGGAGGAGGAGGCAACTTTCGATCGGGGTAATTCTCGTAACGATGACCACCCTTTTGACAAAAGTAGCAAAGATAAGGTCGGTTTGAACAAGGCACACCGGGATGGTGTGGTTGTCTACAACGATTAAATTGATGACCTTGAGCTTGAGCTTGAGGAGTATAAGGCCTATGAGCCACATTTGAAGTAGCTCTAGGAATAAAAGGAGCAGAATTTCTTGCATTTGCATTGGAAGGAGGATTGAATCTCCTCTTGCTAGCATATGAATTAGAAGAAGACGGAATAAACGGTCTCTTCCCAAAATCATTCGGCCTAGGAGCATAAGAAGGAGAGGGATTATTCATTAAAGCTTCATCTCTAATAGCCTTCATTGAATTCTCGGCCCACAAGGCATCATCATAAAGATCCCCAAAGGAATTGGTATTCCTTCTCACTTAACTTTGCAGAACGGCACTCAACTTGTTACGATAATAGAATGCGCGGTCTTCATCATCAAGGATAAGCCTCGGAGCGAAATGAGCGAGCTTATTAAACTCCGTAGTAAACTCTTGAGCCGATAGGTTGCCTTGTTTAAAATCAATGAACTCCTTGAGCCTTTGTTGTTTAAGCTCTTTAGGATAAAATCTACCCTCCACAAGAGCTTTAAAGCAAGCCCAGTTAAAGTCCTCTTCAAGAACAGCGGTGACACTTGTGATAGCCCACCAGTTGTCGGCTTCCCTCACCAGAAAGTGCTTTGCGATCCTAACCTTGTCCTCTTCTCGGACTTGGTATAGATCGAACTGCTTCTCCATCTCACGGAACCATTCGGATAATTCCGTAGGATCCGGCTCTCCACCATATGGTACGATCTTACTTCTAGCTATCTGTCCAGCTACCCATGCATAGCCACCTTGATGGTTATCCTCCCTTCGAGGGGGGACTTGGTTAGCATTAGCTAAAGCTGCATCTTGCTGATTTTTCAGCACTTGAGTGAGAGCTTCCATCATAACGTTCTCAGCTAATCGTGGTCTAACCATCTTCATAAGAAACAAAAACAAATTAAGTTACTCCTATCAATTAGCATAAACAAATAGACTACCAAGTAAGTCCTTAACTTCTACCCAATCTCTCATTTATTATTTCAAGGTCAAGTAGTTTAAGTTAGGGTTCACGTGTGTGCGTCGGGAGCGATAAAGCTCTGATACCAACTGTGACAACCCTCGCGAATGCGGAAATATAAAACATACAAGCATGTGAAGTAAACTGCGGAAATACGGTATTTTAAAAACTTTTATACATGCAAGATAGATAAAACGAGCAGTGTCAAAATATTACAAACTAAGTACGGAAAATAACAAAGAGACGGAGTCTCTCAAAATGTTAACAAAGAACAAGTGTTTAGCAAACTAGCTAATTAACGACTATAGGTTAATCTTCTAGGGACAACGCCCGCTAGCTCATACCCGAACCCAAAATAGCATAAGCAAAAAAGTCATCCATGCAAGCAACCTGTTCATTCATGAAAAACATGAACGCCACAATCAGTGGGGAGTACCTCCGGGTTCTCCCAGCCATATCACATTAAACGTACATAGAAGGAAATACAAAAGTAAAATAATGCATATATGAATATACATGTGAGATACAATAAGAATAAATAGGCAATTCGATAAACAATGATAAGAGCATATGGAATAAAAATCCGAATCCATCATGTTATTCAAAGACTCGGGAACGACACTTTTAGGCAACCGAATACGCTCACTAGAGCTTGCATCTCACCGTTAGCGGTATAAGTTTGATAAGATTGAGACTCGACAAACATACCATGCCAAGTCATGCGATGATCACAATAAATCCATTATATTATCACATGCATCCATTCACGAACCAATACATTGACGGTGCCCAATCATGCAATGACTATGAATAATATCATGAAATCACGCATTCAAAGACGACACAAGACGACATCTCTCTCGGTAAATGAAACGCACTAGCACCGTGTACATTACAAGTATGATTAACAGGCATCCACGGGATAAACATTTCCCTGAACGCATACACGATCACATTTCGTATATGTTCACTAATTTCCTCCGATAGGACGACGATAATAATACAGTCCTAGTCTAAATCTGGCCAGAATCCCGGAATCGCATTTTCCAGTTCGACATGCGATAAACGTTTCGTATCCAAGACTCGGTCAATCATATGACGCCGAGTACCCCAAATTCGGTAGCAAACATTCACGAAAGAGGCGGAAAAGAGCTCGAGCCACATAACAAGCAGTACGCTACATGCAAATAACATCACCTCGCAAGTACACAACATTTGACGGCCGGGTCGAACAACGCATAGCGTTCAACTCCCAACAACGTCGTCGTATGCCCACTAACTCATGCATTTAAGCAGTAGGATACCTATCTGTTCCGACATTTCAGCCTTACGAACGGGAAGGTAGCCAAGGGAATGAGAGTACAAAGCACAAGATAAAATAGTGCTCAAACCGTATCATTTGTAAAAACCGACTCAAAGTGGGAACATACCAAAAACCGTCACAAAACATGTGATACCAGCGAATGAAATATCATATATCCAAAACATGAGTTAATACATGATACACAAGTATTAGAACAAGTTTATGAAGCATAATGAATAAAAAACATAGATACCTCTCCAAAACAACGTTGTTTGGAAACCAACGAAAACAAGGGTCCACTTCAAACGGTCATAACTAGAGTTCTAGACATGCAAATTCAGAACTTCTAAATGGAGGTGATAGCTTATCCTCTTACGGTTCCAACGGGATGTCACACGCCCAAAACAAGCAAGTAACGAAGGAGATATGAACATTTTAAGAAAAGGGGTCAGTGAAGAAAAATTTCAGTTGGCAGCGGGTGACGCAGCCTGCGTCACCACGACGCAGCCTGTGTCCCCCAACGCAGCCTGCGTCCCACACGGGATTCAGGGACGATCAATTTCCAACAAGTTACCAACAACAAAATCCTAATTTATCATCACAAACCATCAATTCTCATATCGATTAACAACTAACAACAACCAACAACAACAACACAATTCCTAAGCATACTAACCATAATCTAAATACGATTACTAGCCTAGAAAACACATAAAACACGTAAATGATATCGAGTAACCCTTCACCGTTACCTTTATGCGTCTTCACTACTCGTCAAGCTCCTCTTCAATTAGAAAATAGTCTTTGTCGGGATCTTGGAGGTTACCACCTACAAATAGATCATAAAAGATGAATAAAATTCATCTTGAGAAAGACGGAAATTTTGAAAAGCGAGAAAGACGATACTTTTAAAATCAATACGGATAGAGGAAGGTAAGAGGGGAAGAATGAGACGAACTTACGTGAATTTCGACAAGAAACGAGTGAGATATGACGATTCAAAGATTGGAAGAAAATGGAGGCAAGGGTTTTGATTTGGGTTTCTTAGTGATGAAGTAAGTTGAATTGTGTTGAATGAAAATAGGATAAGGGAGTATGAGTTGTATATGGGAAAAAGTCAACAAAAGTCAAATTCGCCTTAAGACGGGATTCTCATGTAATCTCGCGAAAATTCCAATTACGAACTCGGAAATTCTAAAATCGACTCGAAACTTTAAATTCTAAATTAAAACTTAAATTTGCTGAAAAGTATCCGTAAAATATTTTCACTAGAAAAATAGTGTACATTTCCGGGTGTTACATGAATTGTCTTAAATGGGGCATAGTGTTGTGGTTCATTCCTCTCTTTTCCCTCAAATTGATCCTTACTCAATCCGCTACTTTTCAATCCTTCCCCTTTCTAGTCCATTTTATTCGTGTGGACGTATCTCTTAGTATCTCGATTTGTGATTTCGATGTTCGAGTCGCTCTACGTTCGGGTATTGTCTCCTTATTTTGATTCTATCCTTGAGAAAACTTTCAAATCTCCATATCGTAATCCTAATTTAACTTTTTAAAATAGTTTAAAGATGGGTTGTGTACCCTCTTTTGGAGAAAATAGATTTCTTTCCCTTTTATATTTGGATTTTGTGTTTGGTTGGCTGTTTGGACTTGTTATTGGAGACGTCTGGTGACTAGTCCGGCACTTACTAACACCTGTTTTGATTTTCGATTTCACTATTTCGGCATTAATTTAATTTTTGATAGCTAGAGTTCTCGTTCATGACGGGCACTCTTGTGATTCGTAAATAAAGTTTCTCACTTATGAAAAAATTACTTAAACCGTTTTCGAGAAGAACATCATTTCATAAATGTTTTACCCTTGTAAAAAAATTTTTGTTAATTCTTAAAACCGATTCTTGTCCTTGATACCTTTGTTTGCTACTCTCAAGTTTCGAGGACGAAACTTTTTAAAAGGAGGGGTGATTGTAACACCCGAAAATGCACCCTATTTTTCTAGTGAAAATATTTTACGGATACTTTTCAGCAAATTTAAGTTTTAATTTAGAATTTAATGTTTCGAGTCGAATTTGGAATTTCCGAGTTCGTATTTGGAATTTTCGCGAGATTCCATGAGAATCCCGTCTTAAGGCGAGTTTGACTTTTCTTGACTTTTGAGCCGCCTTTGACTTTCGTTGACTTTTCCGACTCACCCTTTACCTATACTCCCTCATACTCCTTAACCTATTTCATTCAACACAAACACAATCTTTTCTTCCTCCTTAAGAAACCTTGCCTCCCTCTTTGAATTCAATCTTTGAATCATCGTAACTCTTTCGTTACTTGCTAGAATTCACGTAAGTTCGTCTCATTCTTCTCCCCTTACCTTCCTCTATCCGTATTGATATTAAAATCATCGTCTTTCTCGCTTTTGAATCTTTCCGTCTTTCTCAAGATGAATTTTATTCATCTTTTATGATCTATATGTAGGTGGTGACCTCCAAGATCCCGACAAAGACTATTTTCTAATAGAAGAGGAGCTTGACGAGTAGTGAAGACGCTTAAAGTTAACGGTGAAGGGTTACTCGATATCATTTACGTGTTTTACATGCTTTCTATGCTAGAAATCGTATTTAGAATACGATTAGAAGCTTAGGAATCATGTTATGAGTAATGAATGTTGTTATATGATGAATATTGATGATGTATATTGATTGTTGATGATTATTAGAAGTATATTTGAGAATTGAAATGAATTGGTTAAGAAAGGAAGGCTCACGGGTGAACTGGTGTTCCCTGCCGGTCGACCGGCCGCCGGTCTGCCCACCGGCTGGGAACACATCAGTAACAACTTTGAGAAATTGGAATTTTTGTATAAGTGTGTTTTGTGCCGGTCCACCGGCCGCCGGTCCATCGACCGGCCTGGACCACATTTCTCTGTTTTCTATGATTTTTGGTTTTTGCCTTGTGCTCTGAGCCGGCCCACCGGCCGCCGGTCCCCTGACCGGCCAGGAACACGGCTGTATGTGTTTACAATGATTTCTAAACCTCGTAATTTATAATAGTTCGCATGATCCGTTTAACGTATAATTTTACGTAGTGTCTTATAATATTCATGTTTTGGATATATGATATTTCATTCGCTGGTATCACATGTTATGTGACGGTTTTTGCTATGTCTCACTTTGAGTCGGTTTTTACAAATGATACGGTTTGAGCACTATTTCGTCTTGTGCTTTGTACTCTCATTCCCTTGGCTACCTCCACGTTCGTAAGGCTGGAATATCGGAACGAGGAGGTATCCTACTGCTTAAATGCATGTGTTAGTGGGCATACGACGATGTTGTTGAGAGTTGAACGCATTGCGTTGATCGACCCGGCCGTCAAATGTTGTGTACTTGCGAGGTGGTGTTATTTGCATGTAGCGTACCGCATGTTATGAGGCTTGAGCTCTTTTCCGCCTCTTTCGTGAATTGATCTACCGAATTTGGGGTACTCGGCGTTTGCTTTGTAAGACCGAGTCTTGGATGCAAAACGTCATCGCATGTCGAATCGGAAAATGTGATTCCGGGAATCTGGCCAGGTTTAGATTAGGAGCCGTTTAATTATCGTTCCTACCAGGAGGAAATTAGTCTACATATACGAAATGGATTGAATCGTGTATGCGTTCAGGGAAGGTTTTACTCCCGTGGATGCCCATAATCATACTTGCCATGTACACGATGCTAGTGCGTTTTATTTACCGTGAGAGATGTCGTCTGTGTCGTCTTTGAATGCGTGATTTCATGATATTATTCATGGACATTGCATGATTGGTCACCGTCGTCTTTGAATGCGTGATTTCATGATATTATTCATGGTCATTGCATGATTGGACACCGTCAATGTCTTGGTTCGTGAATGGATGATAATATGTTGGATTTACTGTGATCATCGCATGACTTGACTTGGTTGTCTGTCGAGTCTCAATCTTATCAAACTTATACCGCTAACGGTGAGATGCAAGCCCTAGTGAGCGTATTCGGTTGCCTAAGAGTGTCTTCCCCGAGTCTTTGAATAACATGATGGATTCGGATTTGTATTTCTTATGCTCTTATCATTATATATAGAATTGCCTATCTATTCTTATCGTATCTCACATGTATATCTATATGTATGCATGCTTTACTTTTGTATTTCCTTTATGTACGTTTAATGTGATATGGCTGGGAGAACCCGGAGTTACTCCCCACTGATTGTGGCGTTCATGTTTTTCATGAATGAACAGGTTGCTTGCATGGATGGCTTTTTGCTTATGCTATTTTGGGGTTCGGGTGTGAGCTAGCGGGCGTTGTCCCTGGAAGTTTCACCTCTAGACGATTTTAGCTAGTTTGCTAAACACTTGTTCTTTGTTAACATTTTGAGAGACACCGTCTCTTTGTTATATTTCGCACTTAGTTTGTAATATTTTGACACTCCTCGTTTTATCTATCTTGCATGTATAAAGGTTTTTAAAACTTCACATTTCCGCTATATATTTCACATGTTTGTTTGTTTTATATTTCCGCATTCGCGAGGGTTGTCACAATATACACTTACGTGTTACCCAAGGTGAAACTTGAACAAGATTAGGGAATATTATGTATAAGATAGTTGTCGGTTTTCATTACTCAACCTTCCTAGAACGATTTCTTCGGCCTTCCTAGGCCTAACCCAACCCTTTCGACCAATCGTCCTATCTGGCAGTCCTAATTCTTATCTGGGCCTAAGGATGGATTGCGATTGACGCCTACCATACTGCGGTGTGTAGTCATGTTAGCA
This sequence comes from Heliosperma pusillum, assembly GCA_022085475.1. Classification (NCBI taxonomy): domain Eukaryota; kingdom Viridiplantae; phylum Streptophyta; class Magnoliopsida; order Caryophyllales; family Caryophyllaceae; genus Heliosperma; species Heliosperma pusillum. The sequence goes on along the minus strand of JAIUZE010066503.1, from coordinate 9,922 downwards.
CCAAGGCCTTTCACTACTCGGTCGAATGGACTAGGAACCGACCTTACTCATGTTTGGCGCGGACCTCTCCACAGACGACCCTGGGTTTGATTGCTTGGTATGGCCACCCACTCTTTTAAGCCAAATCCGTTTTAATTGCACTCAGCATACCGTTATTCTGCCTGTTTAAATGTGTTTAACCCTTACATGATCGCCACTTTTGTAAATAAACCATGACAAAATTTTCAAAATCAAAATTCTTTTAAAACTGCAAAGCATTTTTCAAAGGTGGCCTATAGTAGCGCAAAATGAGTCGAAACTCTGTCCGAGTGTCTAGTCAAAATAATTTTTCCACTTTGAATCAACACTCCTCCAACCACACTGCAGTTGTCTAGGACAAACATATCCAAACCACTCATTTTAAAAACTCATTTAGACACAGTGGCACACTCCCACTTCGCAAATCGAGTCTTTTCGAGTAAGTGTGCTAGATTGGTCGATCGCGCTTTGATTCGTCGTCGGTCTCTTGCTCAGTTGTCAAGATACTTGGAACCAGTCAAGCAAGTGTTCATCAACCCGCACCAAATGGTGATGATCAAATCCTAGCTGCGATCATCCGTCTCCAAACAAGTCAGGACCAAGCTTATGCTCACTTCAATGCCATTGAGAATCACATCGTGGCCATAGAAGCTGGGCTTCCTCCTCTAGACAATCCTGACGGTGTGCATGACAATAGTGCGGTCATATAATTAAATCTCAATAATAAGAAAACAAAGGGATGATGAATATTATAGTCAACTGGTCAACATAACGATTAGCTTAATTGAGTTTGACGTTACTGTCGTAAGACGTTGGTGATCACTTGATCCCTTGAGGTCACACCTAAAGGACAATCCCCTAATCATGTACATTAATTATTTGTATAGTGATACAGATTAATTAATCCTTTAAATTGAACCGAGTTTATATTGTAAGTGAGAAATATATCTTATTGTAATATGATTAAATAAGATTCATTTTAGTAATTTAATTGTTATATTACTAAGAATGCATTATGTTTATAAAACATTTGAGATTAGCAAAATTAGTTGATTATAATTACAAATTGTTGTAGATTATATTAACTAAATATGAGATGACCCATTTTATTTACATGTAATTATAAATTATGACTTAAAATGTTAAGTCTAAATTATTTGTTATGAAATTGCATTTAACTTAGTTAAATGCACATTTATAACCTAAATTACATGTTACATGTCACATATGTGACAAATGACAAAATGCAAAAATAAAATGGACACCCATTTTACATGGGTGCACCGGTTTTTGGTAGTGTACAAAGAGGATGATTATTTTTGTGTATTATTCTAATTAGGAATTAGACATAATCATGCACAAAACTATTACCAACACTCAACCTTTCTTGTTAAGAGCAATATGAAAGTGACAATACCCCTCCCATGTGAAGGGGTGGCCGGTCCATATGAGCAAAACAAAGAGATCGAATTTCCTTATATAAAGCTCACACAACATTTCATTTCACACATGCAAAAATTCTCTACATCTCTCTACATTCTTACACTAAAAAGAAAGCTTAAGAAGCCTCATATTTCTAGTGTTCATATTTTCTAGTAACATTACTAGTGTAGTGATAAGAGGTTATTAGATTATTTTAAGGGAGACTACAATAATATACTAGTGTAGTAATAATTTGATTATCGGTATTACCACAATACAAATATAATAGGATTATAACGAAAAGTAATAATTTGATTATCGAGTCATAAACGAAAACAAAGAAAAGGTTTAGAAATCAACCTTCGGTCCTAGCAATCGGCGTAAAGAACAGAGATATCAAGGTAGATATCCTCCTAATCGTTGCACCCAAGATGCTCCGAGAAATACCCTTGTGTTGCTAGAAGTTATCAAAAATTAATGTTAACTTTTGATTTGTGTTTTTGTCAAAAGTTACTGTGAACTTTTGTCCGTTGTGATGAATATCAGATAATGGAGGCTGTGTGAGAATTAGGTTAGATAAAGTGAAATCAGAATTTCTGTCTTTTTCTCTCTCTTCATTCTCACGGCAACTTTGGTTTTTTTATATGAGGAGATTTAGTCTCCTCAAATAACTACCCATTGACCCGAAAACCCGAGTGTATCTGGATACCGTGTTTCGCTCATTTTAGCTTTCAATATAATGTAATATCTTATAATCGTCGTTTTACATGGACCGACATTATAATCCGTCATTAATTATAAATATCCGTATATTTATAATTTGCCAATTAATCATAACGGTTTATGTTTAATTAGCTTACATTATATACTATAATTAAATATAACTTTTTATATTCAATATTACGAATTACAGTTAATTCGTCTCAGCTAACTTTCGTCTCATCATCACATTGACTAACCTTTTAGTCAATTACACTGACTAACCTTTTAGTCATATAATAGGGTATCACTATGATTATTTTCTCAAATAATCACATCTCTCAAACACATCCTATAGGTGTGACTTTTAGGGACCAGTTGATCACCGCCATCTGTATGACAATAACGTCAAACTTATCTAGCAAGTCAACCGTTATTGATAAACGTTAATCAACTGATTATTATACAAAGTATACCCTATGAACCTACAGAGATTTATTTATGTTATTGCACTAACTGTGGAGGACACTGGCTCCAACAATCTCCCACTTGTCCGTACAAGTGTATGTGCGATAACCGATTCTCATATCCATAATAAATTTCTCCCACTCAATGTAAACCAATTTGCAAAGTCCGTATTCACAAAGGTCGTAGTTTCCAAGTGATCAGTATCAAGAGTGGTTTCCCCGACTAGAGAGTAACTTAACTGATAAACGAATCTATATTCGAGCATGGCCATGCATTTCAGTTACAGCTCCTCGAGTGGCCCTGAGAAATAGCATATCCTGATAAAGGTGGGATATTTTCTTCAACTCGAATCTTGCAGATACAAGCGCATATGAAATGACCCAGTGAAAATCTACTTAGCCTCCTGTTACGGTCGACCATGAGAAAGAAACCAAAGTCACCCAAAAACTGCCTTTATCTCAAGAGACAGTCGATAGTCAAAAGAATCGACTCTAGGAACTCTATGGATGTCCTATCCACGACCTGGCACCTTATGTTCCGAAACATTTAGGACTCCATAACGTTGTCACAAAATTGTCCTGCGCAGTATCATAATAACTCGCATCTGTGATCGATCAGTCAACAGTTTGACTTATGGCTCGTTGAACCCACCATCAATCGACGTCACAAAATAATTGTCAGAGTTATCAGCTCATGTAGGCAATTACGGACCAAAACAAATATAATGTAATTCAGTTCACTTTGTGGTGTTCAATGTTGTCCGTACAACCCACATGAAAAACAAAATATAACACAAAACGATGATTTTATAGATAGTTTTTATGAAAAAGATACAGGTGTCTAATCCATACAAAACAACTAATACAACTCAGGAACACGTTTGATTCCCATGGAAATAACGTGCCCTTCATGTTTATCATATCTCAATGGTTTGGTGAGAGGATCTGCGACGTTATCATCCGTAGCAATCTTGTCTATCACTATCTCCCTTTGCTCCACATAATCTCGGATCATGTGAGCCTTCCGTTGTACATGCCTAGACTTGTTGCTGGACTTGGGCTCCTTAGCCTGGAAGATGGCACCACTATTATCAAAACAGATGGTGATCGGGTCATCCGAACTAAGAACTACAGTTAGTCCTTGTAAGAATTGACGCATCCATATAGCTTCCTTCGCAGCCTCTGAAGCAGCATAGTACTCGGATTCAGTCGTAGAATCTGCTATAACAGTTTGTTTGGAGCTTTTCCAGCTGACCGCATCGCCATTAAGAGTAAAAACGAATCCAGACTGAGATTTCGAGTTATCTCGATCCGTTTGGAAGCTAGCATCTGCGTAACTGATTGCGCATAGCTCAGTGTCACCTCCATAAGTCAATACCCAATCCTTTGTCCTCCGTAGGTACTTAAGGATATTCTTAACAGCCATCCAGTGTGTTTCACCTGGATTTCCTTGGTATCGACTTGTCATACTCAATGCATATGCCACGTCCGGACGTGTGCATATCATGGCATACATGATCGATCCTATAGCTGATGCATAAGGAATCCGACTCATGCGCTCGACCTCTTCCGATGTCTTTGGTGCCAGAGCTTTACTCAACTGCATCCCAGAGACCATTGGAAGGTTCCCCTTCTTGGAGTTGGTCATGCTGAACCTCTCAAGAATCTTATCTATATAAGACTCCTGACTGAGGGATAACATCCGTCGTTATCTATCTCTGTAGATACCGATCCCCAAAATTCTTTGTGCCCTGGCCCCAGATCTTTCATCTGAATTGGTTCTTTACCAAACTTTTACCGAAGTTAAGAGAGTAGTCATTCCCAATCAAGAGTGAGTTCATCGACATACAATTTAGGAAGACAATCTGCTCCCAACTCGACTTGAATATATAAGCATGTTCCTCGCCGATCGAGTAAATCCATTCTCTTTTATCACCTGGTCGAAACGATGATTCCAACTCCGTGAAGCCTGCTTAAGTCCATAGATGGAACGCTTAAGCTTGCATACTTTCTTAGGATTCTTAGGATCAATGAAACCTTCGGGTTGTACCATGTAAAACTCCTCCTCCAAATAACTGTTTAAGAAGGCGGTTTTCACATCCATCTGCCAAATTTCATAGTCATGAAAAGCGGCAATCGCTAAGATTATCCGAATGGAACGCAGCATGACTACGGGTGCAAAGATTTCATCATAATGCAATCCGTGCACTTGAGTGAAACCCTGTGCCACTAGTCGTGCCTTGTATGTATCTGGTTGTCCTTCTACAGAATGCTTTATTTTGTAAAGCCATTTGCACTGAAGAGGCCGAACCTTATCAGGTAAGTCAACCAGATCCCATACGTCATTCTCATACCTAGAGTCCATCTCGGATTGCATGGCGTCAAGCCATAGCTTAGAGTCGGAACATGTCATGGCACCTTTATAGGTAGCGGGTTCGTTCCTCTCTAGGAGTAAAACGTCATCTCTCTCATTCTCCTCGACCATACCAATGTATCTGTCTGGAGGAATATAGTGTCTACCCGACCTCCTAGGTTCCAAAGGAATATTAACCGCAGCCGATGATGAAGGAACAGTTTCCTCCATTGGTTGCTCGGTTGTTGTTTCTTGAATCTCCGACAGATCGAAGGTTCCATTACTTGTCCTATTCTCGAGAAATTCTTTCTCTAAGAACGTCGCACTAGCCGCAACAAAAACTCGATGTTCGGTAGGCGAGTAAAAGTAATGACCAAACATCCGTTTTGGATAACCAATAAAGTATGTCTTGACCGATCGTGGGCCGACTTTATTATTGTCATGTCCTCCACTTGACTAAGCCTCGCAGCCCCAACCCTAATAAAAACAAGTTTAGGACCGTCCCTGTCATACTTCATATGGAGTCTTGGTGCGACAGCTTTAGACGACCCTTCGCTTAAGTATTAGAGCAGCTGACAAAAGAGCATATCCCCATAATGAGTCAGGCACAACCGTGTGACTCATCATGGATCGAACCATATCAAGCAATGTTCGATTTCTCCGTTCGGACACACCATTCAATTGTGGTGTTCCAGGTGGATTTAACTGTAGTACTACACCACAGTCTTTGAGGTGTTGATCAAACTCATTCGAAAGATATTCGCCACCACGATCTGAACGTAGTGCTTTAATCTTTCTATCCAGCTGGTTTTCAACCTTATTCTGGAATTCTTTGAACTTGTCAAAGGACTCCCTTTTATGCTTCATTAAGTAGACATATCCATATCTACTCAAATCGTCCGTGAAAGTGATAAAATATCTATAGCCATCTCTAGCGTTGATTGACATAGGTCCACACACATCAGTATGTATGAGTCCTAATAGGTCAGCAGCGCGCATTCCAACACCTTTGAAGGAAATTCGAGTCATTTTGCCTATGAGACATGATTCACACGTGCCAAAAGATTCATAGTCAAATGGGGAGATAGTCCCATTATCAATGAGCTTTTTCACGCGTTTTTCATTTATGTGTCCCATACGGCAATGCCATAGATAGGTTTGATCTTTGTCACCAACCTTTGCTTTCTTATTACTCACATGCATTATATCTGTGGTTTGATCTAAAACATATATTCCATTCATGGAAACAGCTTTACCATAAATCATATCGTTTAAAGAGAAAATACAGCTATTATCCTTTATTAAAAACGAAAAACCGTCCTTATCAAGTACGGAAACAGAAATAATGTTTTTCGACAAACTGGGTACATAGTAACAATTATTCAGCAATAACTCAAAACCACTAGGGAGTTGGATTACATATGTTCCCACTGAAACGGCAGCAACTCTAGCTCCATTCCCCACTCGCAGGTCCACATCACCCTTTGCGAGAGTTGTGATGCTTCTTAGGCCCTGCAAATGATTACACAGATGAGAACCACAACCAGTATCTAGTACCCAAGTTCCGAAACTTGCATGGTTAATCTCAATCATATGAATAAAAGATGACGTACCAACAGGAGTGACGCGGCCTGATTTTACGTCTTCAGCATACACGGGACAATTCTGCCTCCAATGCCCAGTCTTGTGGCAATGGTGGCACTCCATGTTTTCCTTGCTCTTTGTCTTGCCTTGTGAGCTACCGCTAGTCTCACCAGGCCCACTCTTGACCTTTCCTGGCTTTTTGAACTTCGGCTTCCCTACAGCTAGGTCAGCCTGAGCCTTGCCCTTACCTTTACCCTTGTTGCCAATCATGAGAACGTCCTGCTTCAAGCTCCCACTCAATTTCAGATCACTCTCGGTCTGTACGAGAAGTGAGTGGAGCTGATGAAGACTTTTCTTCATATGATTCATGATAAGTGAATATTTGTATGATTTTAACCCCCACTTTATCTCGGTTTTGTTTGTCATTTGTGCTTTGTTAAGCCATTTTATGAGCTAATATCGTCTTCTAGGCGAATTCCTGTGTTCTAACTTGTTTTGTAGGGAAAGTGACGTTTCTACGCCCTTTTTCTATATTTCCGAGCATTTGCCTAGAACCCGACGATTTGAAGATGCAAGCTTGACCGTGTGTAAGGCATTTCGAGAAGGTTCACTAACTTAAGGGGGAGAAGAAGCAAAGACGGTTTCTTAGTTGTCGGAAGACCAATCAATTAGACGGGAGAATTCATCGCTTTACATCATATCCAAGCAACAAACCCGATTGTAGAGTCAAGGGGGATGTTGTAAGTCAAGTCAAAGCGAAGGAAGTTGAAGAGTTAGTCAAGAGCTTCCAGAAGACAACTTACCCGATCGGGTAAGTGGTGTACCCGATCGGGTATTCCTGCTGCTTCGTGCATTGCGGCTCCTTCTTCCTAAATTTGCCCTATGTATTTATTACCCGACCTCTTCTCCACGAAACCCTAATACTATAAATAAATGTGCCAAGCCCCTCATATCATACATCCATATATCCAACATCATATACATTTTCTTACACAATCTTGTCTTATATTTCCTTTTAGCTTTAGTCTTCCTAGTTTAGATTCTCTTCTTCTTTTATCATTTGTTTCTAGTTTATTTCTGTCCATTTCCCTTCAAAACATTAGCTTAGTTCAAATAGAATTTCAATCTTTGTATCTACTTTGTTGGGTTCAAGAGTTGTAATTCAAGATACGATATTTCTATGCGAGGGATTTCTATTATTGTTATCGCTTTCATCGTTGATCGTCACCTAGGTATTCCTAATTTATCCTTTGTTTATTGTTCCTTATTGTTTTCCATTTGATTGTTATTTTCTATTTCGTATCATTTAGATTCGTTTTTACGTTGTTATAATCACAGTTTCATTTCTTAGATTGTCATATAGCGTCATTATTATCACCACATAGAGAGTCTAAATTATTGTCGAATTAAACTAAATATGTCTACCTTAACTTTCATTGTTAATATCAACATAACCATGAGTGAGTAGTCACCTTTCTAGGGTGTAGGGTAGCCATGTTAGATTGATTAAAATATGATAATTGGATAAAGGAAATTGTGCTTTTAAAACATTGTGTTTATGCATGTTTGGACTTTAACGATAGTTGGCGATTCTTGATCACAATCATCGACTAGTATGAAATTCTTTTCCAAAGTAGATATACAGGAATTGAATAAACAAAGCGTGACATAGTGGATTAAGACCTAGTAAATCGCACTAAAAGCCTGCTAGACCATCTGATCTATGATTGTAATGAACACACCATTCTTACGAACGCTCAATGAATTATTTGCATATCCTAAATCCAATTTCATTAATATGTCAATCTACATGTGTGAACCTATCTCCCTAGATGCTTCTCATTATTGTTAATTTATCAATTGCTTTATTGTTTTCATTCTAGTTTGTTTTTATTTTGTTCTTATTTATGCCTTTCGTTAGTTTAGACATCACAACAATCCAAAACCCAGAAAATCATTAGATAAAACTCAATTGTGAGACGATTCACAATCCATAGGAAACACCATCTCCCTGAGGATCGACCCCTACTTCCCTAATTACATTAATTTGTTATTAGCCTAGTCTGGGTAATTTATCTTTGTATCGGGCTTGCGACAGGCTTGATCAATTCATATAGTAATTTGCCCTGAAAAGGGCAAAACCATCATGAAGTGAATGAAGCACTCGATCAATAATTATCTTCTCATCGATTTTGCAACCAAGAGCCTCTAGCTTCTCGACATTCTCGATCATAGCAAGAATGTGTGGGCTAACCGCTTGGCCCTTCTGGAGTTTCGCCTCAAAGAAGCGACAGGTATACTCATAGCTAACGATCCTTGGAACTTTCGAGAACTCGTTAGAGAGAGTGGTGAAAATCTTGTTTGCACCCTTGGCTATGAATCGCCTCTGCAAATTGGATTCCATTGAAAAGATGAGTACGTTCTTTATCGCACCCGCCTCCATAACGAAATCACTATAAGCAAGTGATTCATTGGCTCCTGCATTGGGGCCTGGGTTAGTCGGTAGTGGCTCAGTCAAGTACTTGAGCTTACCGTCAGCAATGGCAGCATTCCGTAATGCCGCCTCCCAGTCCGCAAAGTTGGACCCATCATTCTTCAGTCGCGTGGACTGATTCATGTTGTCCATAAAGATCTTAAGCCAGGATTCACGTCCGAGCGTGGCACTTGGCATTGGGTCATCAGTATGGCCAGCCATTTTGTTATTTAGCAGTTATATCTGTATATAACGAATTCAAAAACTGTGGAAAAAGAAAATAAATATGATAAGTTTCATCGTTTTAATTTTGAGTCTAATGAAAAACTGTTTAATGCGATGACTCGTGCATTTATACAATTGACCTCCCTCAAGAATTATATAAATGATCCCAAGATTCAATTTCTGTAAATTGATAAGCCAACCTCTTGGCTAATTCTACTTTTAGAATTCCTGGTCGATAAATTTCTGTAAATTCTATCTTTAGTCCATCATAATCACGAGATATTACTCGTAATATAATGTTGAGATAAAATAGGTCAACACTCACTACTTACCCAACGTAGAAGGGGTCATATTATGACTTCCGACGAAGAAGGGGTTCATAGTAGTTTTTCCTATAAAGACTAGTCTCAATTTTATTTATAGGGGAAGGTCCCATCATCTTAAATTTAATTCATTTTAAGTGAACAAATGTCTAGCATTTCGTGAATGATTTAGACTAAGGTGATGGCCCTATGAACGATTGACATATGTATGTCCATGATGAAAATTCAAACTATATGAATCATTTTTCATGCATTTTAGGTGGTTTGGTTTAGGCGGAATATGATGCAATTATTTAACATGTGAATGAAAAACAAAAGAACGAAAAATACGTAAACTATTACAACGGTCCTAGTGTGG